>JAGVVM010006829.1:0-17740 GCA_019149425.1 Psidium friedrichsthalianum
CCAAGCGAGCAATATTTTTCGTGGCCCAATCCTCATGTGAGTAGGATCTATGCCTTGAGCGTAAAACCAGACGTAAAGACCGTAAACATCAGCTAATTTCACATCGTTCGGCGTAATCATTTGTCAGCGAATCTTGTACAATGCTGGATTCATTTCAGTGTCGAACGAATACTGGTTTCTCTCAATTCACAACCATATCAAAAGCTCATAATAAATTCAATATTAGCAAGAAAAGAGAACAAATACAAACACTCATACTGGAGTCAAGCGTTCAAAAGCATAATAAAAGACTACAAATGCCTAACGATCCTATTACATCAAAATGCTCCTCCACTGTTTCATTGTATTTTTTTTTCTTCTCATCACAAAATGCTTAGAATAAACAATCTTCTACAAGCCGACAACGATGCGATAAAACACTTATAGAACAAGCTTGAAAAAGCCATGTACTAGCATTAAGTACGGGCGTAGCATTAGAGAAAAAGAACCAGCACCAAGGAACGCCACAATAATCTGCATACCTGTAAAACTCATGCCGAAGGCTCCTCTCCAGAGTCATCTCTCCTTGGCTATGATTAAAAGATGGCCTGGTGATCTTCTGGCTACCGTGAACTTGCGTTATACACATGCCTTTGTTAATGCGTGATATCCACAAAGAAGGAGGTATATACCTCATAAACTTTAGACTTTATTCAAAAGCTTCAAAATTGAACAAATTTTTCACATGAGCTATATCCCTGCTGATAAGTTCTGTTGTAAAGCAACTCTAAAAATCTAGAACAAGGTCATAGAGTTTTGTAGTTGTAGACCAGAGGGATGGGAACCGCGTTAAGCTATTGTAGGACAGGTCTAAGCTTCCTCCCATTACTTTCAAATAGGAAAACGTTTCCCGCCGCCGCAATCGATCCGTCAAATGATTGTTGACAAGCTTCAAGCTCGAAGTTCATCAACAAGTGCGCCCCGAACCTCAGGAGAATAAAATGCCTACAAATAGTGCCTGAGAGATCCCATGCCCCGACATGGAGTGTAGAAATTCTAGACGCCCTCATATGATCTCCAACTACTCTTAGTTCTTTTTTTCTTTTTTTTCTTTTTTCTTTTCTTTTTTTCCTTTTTTTCTTTACCTCTGAAGAAGTTTACTTCTTCCCAATCTATAACGCATAAGTCTAGACCTTTTGTCGTGCCCTCATAAATAAAAGGTCTAAGAGAATCTACCTCAGTATCTATATGGATACATATCTTAAGGTGTGCCAATCAGAAGATGGTATACAAAATCGACTCTGTAGGATACCTCTATGCTAACCCCCAAAGTTAGCCAAATCCTATTCAACCATAGATGGAATTTGTCCAGAAAAGATTAGCTTACCTTGGAGCAGATCCAATATGCTCATATTTTTCAATAGAAACAGATCTGACAGGGATGGAACCTTTCGAAGTGGTTCATCTTGCCAGAGAAGAACTTCACATTCCAAAGTGGACCGCACTCCAAGTCAGCGAGACATTACCTGATCAACGCATTGTGCTCTAAGTACATCCATGTGACTATCGATGAAGCTCCAGAGAGAAACTCCAGGAAATTAGCCCCCCCAGCAAGCCTATCCCAAGCCCTGGCGCGAGGTGGAGGGGGGGTAGTCATTTGCTAAATGCCAAGAACATCTATCAACTCGTGACATATCAGGAACATTGCGGCACGTATTTTTGCGCCCAAGGTTAATTACTGAAAGGTCCTAAAAGAACAAAGATGATGCAAGTTAGCAAAAGCCTCAACTGGTAAGCCAGACTTATCTTCATTGAGTTTAATTTAAAAAAATAAGTGTAAAAGAAAGAACCTTGAAAATCTTCACACACGAATATTTACAGTTTATTTAGTTTCGCTTCCTCTAAAATTCACTTACCTGAATTAGCTTATTTCATTTAAAGCATATATATTTAACAAAAAAAAAAAATGAAAAGAAACTTATCAAAATACCACTTAATTTGAAAGTGAGTTTTGCCCAATTTTGGTTTCAATGGTATAATTCAAATAAGATTTCATTCATGGATAATGAGAAAATGATCTCGAGGTTCGACTTAGGTGAATGAAAATCACATTTAAAGAGTACGACATTAATAAGGAAATCCAAATAATTATAATTAAACTTTTCTGCCAAGTTTTGTTTGTCCAATTTGACGAATGTTTTTAGTTGGTGCGTTTCATACCCACTGAGTAACACATCTTATCATGGATATAGTAATTTATCCATTTTCGAGGCAAACCATGATCTCTAAGGGGTTTAATGATACAAGTACAACTTAGTGATGATACTCAGAATTGCAATGTCCACTTCAACAGGGTTGTGCGGATTGAGGAACCTCGAAGAGTTGGATATTAATGGTAATGGATTTTGGGGCACTCTTCCTTCCTGCTTTTGCAATATGACCACACTCCGTGCGCTTGATGTGTCAAACAACAATTTTAGCGGGGCTATTCCTTCCTGTCTCCTCCAAAATCTCAAGTCCCTTGAATATGTCCACTTTTCCGGAAATGCTTTTGCAGGCTCACTTTCGCTTGCTTCCCTGGCCAATAATTCTAACCTTGAGGTTTTCCACCTCCTCAACAATCGTAATAGTTTGGAAGTAAATACAGAAGAGCCCCCTTGGTTTCCTTCCTTTCAACTGAAGGTGTTTAGTTTATCAGACTGTGTGCTCAACAAGGACGCAAATGGTGCAGTTCCTAGCTTTCTGAAAGAACAGCGTGAATTGACACATGTTCAACTCAGCCACAATGGAATGACAGGGAACTTCCCAAATTGGCTATTGGACAACAATGTACATCTAGAACAATTCGAACTCATAGGCAACAATTTGTCAGGTGCTTTTCATTTGCCTTCAAATTTGAATCTTGATAGCATGCGGTGGTTCGATGTTTCTGCTAATATTATTGAAGGAGAGCTTCCACCCTGGATTGGTTCTGTCCTCCCGTATTTAAGGTACTTGAATTGTCAAAAAACCTACTAGAAGGTAGAATCCCTTTCTCCATGGGCAATATGAAAGCACTGGATACATTGGACTTGTCGGATAACAGCTTCACGGGAGAGATACCAGAGCCACTGGCTAAAAATTGTACGGCACTTGTTCTATTGAAACTGTCGGGCAACAATTTGCAAGGGGAGATACTACCGATGGGTTCTAACTTGACAAGCTTGACATTTTTATATCTAGATAACAATGGTTTCACAGGAGACATATCGCCTAGCATATTAAGTAGCTCCTACTTGCAAGTTTTGGATGTAAGTAATAATTCTCTCTCCGGAACACTTCCTAATTGGATTGGAGATATCGAATACTTGGATATGCTTATTCTGTCGAGTAATTTATTGAGAGGTCCTTTACCGTTGAGCTTTTGCAACTTACATCATCTTGTTCTTTTAGACCTTTCAAGTAATAACCTTGGGCCAAAAATACCCCAATGTTCCAATGTCACAGTTATGAGGTTCTTGCATTTAGCAAATGACACGCTTGCTGGGCATTTTCCTGAGTTTCTCTCTGGAGCTTCATCGATAGTCACATTGGATCTTAGACACAATGCGTTGTCAGGTAAGGTCCCTAGCTGGATCGGTTCACTTTGGAATTTGAAGGTTCTTCTCCTGCAAGGAAACCACTTCGAAGGTTCAATCCCTTCAGATCTGTGTCTATTGAAAAATATGAGCATATTGGATCTCTCCAATAACAATCTTTCTGGACAAATTCCATCATGTTTGAAAGATTTGCAATTTGGGGAACATAAGGTATCTACAGATGCATTTGATACCTCTTCTGATTGGCAACCAGATATGTATCCATATAGATATGAGGGTAGATTCTCTATAACCTTTTATTATGAGGCAGACAAAAGGTCTACTTATGCGTATAGATTGGAAGAAGTAAACTTCGTCACAAAGAGTAGGTTGGAATCATATGAGGGCCAAATTCTACAACTCATGTCGGGCATGGATCTCTCGCAGAACAATTTGATAGGCTTTATTCCTCCTGAGGTTGGCCACTTGAGTGAACTTCGAGCCTTGAACTTGTCACACAATCATTTGACGGGACCGATCCCGGAAACGTTTTCCAATTTGAAGAATGTGGAGAGCTTAGACCTGTCCTACAATAGCTTAACCGGTCCCATCCCTCCACAACTAACAAAACTCTATACCTTGTCAGATTTTAGAGTTGCTTACAACAACTTATCAGGCAGAATACCAGGTGGAAAATTTCAATTTGGAACTTTTGATAAAGCAAGTTATGAAGGTAACCCTCTTCTTTGTGGAACACCATTAACAAGCTGTGATAACTCAAGTCAGGTACCGAAGACACCGCCATCTTTTAATCATACCAGGGAGGATGACTCTTGGAGAGAAGCCTTCGCATGGAGTTTTACAGGATCATATATTGTGGCGTTCCTTGGTGTGGTTCTTTTTCTCTACCTACACCCGTACTATCAGTACATGCTGTTCAAGCTTGTTCATAAGTGTATCCCATCGTTTTCCTTGTAGAGATTGTTATTCTAAGCATTTTGTGATGAAAAAATACAATGAAACAGTGGAGGACATTTATGTAATAGGATCGTAGGCATTTGAGTCTTTATTATGCATTTTGAACGCTTGACTCCCATGAGTGTTTGTATTGTTCCTTTTCTTGCTAATTTGAATATTATGAGATTTTGATATGGTTGTGAATTGAGAGAAAACAGTTTAGTTCAACACTGAAATGAATCCAGCATTGACAGATTCCTACAAATATTACCCAAGATGTGAAATAGCTGATGTTTACCAACCTGGGTTTAGCGTCTCAAGGCAAGATCCTACTCACATGAGGATTGGCCACGAAAAAATTGCTCCAATTTGACGATGCAGCCTGAGCCCTCCTTTGAACTCACTCCTTGATGAAGATTTATAGCAAGAGAAGTAAGCTTACCAAATAATCAATGCAAAATTTTATGAGCGACTGTCTTCTCCATAGGTCTGACTAGAATCTGCAACTTTCCAATGTCCATGAGTCTCAGATGTCTCTAAGTGACCTCGGTATTTAACGAAACCTATCCAGTAAATGCAGAGTAGTTGCATTTTCCAAGTCTTGCTCATTCCATGGTAGGAGCATATCACCTTGAACTCAAAAAAAGATAAGTCATTGAAGCAGATCAACTGTTATTGGCATGGAGCTCATGCCGCGACAAACTGTAGCTTGTAGGCAGTTCTTAATTCTCCCAGCACCATGGGTAACAACTGTGGCCAGATTAGAAGAGTGCTAAAGTTAACACCTGGTGATCAAATCAAAGTCGAACATGTCGGTATGATATTCTGAGATTTGGTCATAATTCTGGTAGGCGATTTTCGATGGGATTCGAGGTAGATCTGGAGAATGGATTCAAAGAGAAAAGTTCTTTCACATTCAAGAGGAAATCATACCATATCATTGCATTCTCAATATCTATATAGAAAGCAAGAGCTAGGAAGTCTGTCTAATGATAAGATAGCTAAATTTTGCTCCCTACTGCAATTCGCACATGAAACAAGCTGCAAAGTGTCACTATGTCATGCTATAATAAGAATTATGTCATTCGATATCATTGTGATTTTTGTTTGTTTGTCTGATCCTTAGATTAAAGCTTGCAAGCTCTGGTTTATTTGCATTTAAGCATGCTCAATAATTATGAATGTGGCGGATTGTGGCGTACTTTGAGCCTAACCTTTTGACCTCTGGAAAGTGATTCCACACCTTAGAATTATCCATTACGGATGAGTCATTTAAGCTCATAGTTCCAGTTGAAACATATGTCATTCGATCGGCCTTCATCGAAATAGTAAACATACTCCTTGGCATAGGAGACACATAATGTGGCATGCTTCGAAGTACGTTTCCACATAGCATCTGAGATTCCGGCACCCACAATCTGAAATTCAAACAATTCATCAAGAACTAAGTATAGAAAAACAAAGATTTAAATTTAAGACACTCTCGTAACAGTAGCAAAACATAACAGACTAAAAGGCGACACTTAACAATTCTCAGTCTTGATTGATTCCAGGAAGGTCGATGAAATCTCGGACTGTGACAATCCAGCTCCTATCAATTCTTTGTGCAGCTGTCCACCCATGGCCACTCCAACCAGTCTCCAGACGTAGTCACTCAGTAGAATTGGGAAATGCTTCTTGGCAACTATAGAAAACATACGAAGCAGAAACTTCACAACAACTACAGCATCATAAATCTCCTCTAAAGTTGAATTGCTTGCTACAACAGCATCATAAATCTCCTCTAAAGTTGAAATGCTTGCTGAAAATGTCGTAGCGACTAAATTATTTTCTAGCTTTGTCTATGTATTGGCCTCTAAACAACACTGGTTTTACGCTACGCAACTCTGGATCTACACAAATAGCAGTTGCTTTGAAGGCTCGCGTTCTCCGCGGCTATCTTCAACATTGGAAGCCTCGGATACGGCCCCATTGATATGCCTCACGTCGTATGTCACGCCCCGAACCTCCACGAGCGCGCGACATCTGCGCAACGACGGTCGATACATGCGACATCTCAGGACTGTCGCCGACCCAAAAAACTTAATATCCAAATTAACGCTAGCGGAAGCGATACCTTACCCCTGACAATGAATGAGCAAAGACTAGCCAACCATAACACTTCATATATTACACATTCTCAGCTCCATATTATACATCAATATTAGTTTTACAAATATTAACAACAACAACTAATCCAGGGCGACCACATTCTTCAGCAACTACCGATTCATCATCAATTGTCCTTGCCAACTAGGTACTCCGCCACCTGGATATCATGTGGTATCCATGCCATACTTATATCCTAGGGACTGAAAGGTGGGGAAATCACCGTGAGAACACATCTCAGTAAGCTCACCCCTAATCTCGCTCAGGATATTACATACCCTCAGATCCAACTCTAACATGCTCTCCTAGACGCTCGGGTCACGGAAACAGAAATAAGGGCAAACGAGAAATAGCTTATCATCGAAATAATCAGGTACGCCAATAATTCATATCTACATATAGATCAACAATGCAAATGCGTGCACATTCCATGCTCAAATTCCAGTTTCAGCTCTCTAGCCAACTCGATCCGCGTTAAACGCATCCAGTCCGTGCCCTTTTTGCACTAAAATATGCATTTTAGGCCCACGATATCTCAATAATTGACCATAAATACGAATGGACAGCATATGAACAGTATTCTAGGCTCGTGAACAGTACTCAGGGTGTCGTGAACAGTGATTTCCAAACACTATTTGGCCCGTTTTTACTCTAAATCTCCCAAAAATCCATTTTTCGGTACCCGAACCTCACGGGACCCACACCAACCACCAGCAACAGCTTGTATCCAGCCAATACAGCGATATACCAAGCCCAAATAATATACCACGGCCTCGTCACAGAATCGATTTCCACAAAAATCGTCAAATCAGTCAATTTTTCTATACCGATCTACCTCGGATCGCACCCTAGAGTCTATCCAAGAATCATCTAACATCCTACTCGAGGTTTAGAGGATTGGCTTACCTCAACGAGGCTGATTCGAAGCCGGATGGGCGATAGAACGACGAACGGCCCGACGACGACGTGGAATCCGGCAAAACCCAAGGAAACCAAGGCTGTTCAAGGGCCGAATGGAATGGTTCACAAGCTGAAAATCAATATTTTTCACATGAAAATGAGCTCTAGGGGTCGCTGGGGTCAACATATATCAATATGAGCTCTATATGAAATTCGGGTAACAAAAGACTGGTTCGTCGACCAACACGGAAAAATAGATTTGGAAGGTCAAACGACCTCGGATCGAGGTGATTCAAGTTGGAATAGAACCACAAGACATTGAACTACAACATACCCAAAAATCACAATGATCCAACGGTCGGATTTTCGTCGACGGCCAATTGAAGTTGAGGCCAGAAAACTGGGCCGCGAGAGAGAGATCCGAATTTAGAGAGAGAGAGAGGAGAGAGAGGAGAGAGAGAATTTGCTGGAAAATTATGGAGGAGAGAGAGTGGTTTGACCAATAATTATCTTAAGGATAATTATTGCCGGTGACTATTCACCGAAAATGACATAAAGCTGAACGAATGGACTGATTTTTAGACTATCAGTAAAATTTGGACTGATAAAGCTTGGGCCTCAATTATTTTTGGTCAAAGCTAGTCAAATTGGTCAAAAAGATGACCGACGAGACATTTCTCGAAATTCGTGAAATTTCAGGATCGGTAGAGCTCAATCGGTGCTGATTTGGCTCAATCGCGATCGAAAAATAACTCGGAATGCCACCGAATAAATTTTCTAGCCTCACTAAAATTACTAACACTCTCTAGCCATACAGTCTAGGTCAAGCCGGGGGCAAAACGGTCACTTTCAATATTTTTCCTTTCTTCTCGGCACTCCGAAACCAATCGGCTAATTTTCAAGCTTTTTAGGGCGATGTCCAATTTCAATTGCGATATTCCTGAAAACTCGATTATCCAAGCTCGGAATCTAATTTGTGGCCACATTCATATGATAGCGACTCTAGTAAATACTCAGATTAACGGGCGGCTTTTAGGAGCTACGCGTATCGACCTGAAATTAGGTCCACGTACTTAAATTCCTAGCTAGCCATTCCCCTTTGGTTAGTCATCTCGAAATGATCAGTTCCGAGTGAGATTTAACTACAATGCATCAATGAAATATATATCCATTCTATTACAAATTCCGAGAGTGGGTCGAATTTCAGGATGTCACATCGTAGCATCTATAAGCAACCTTAACTCTAGGATTAACAGCTAAGTTGAATCTTAGCATACTTGATGGAGATATTGAGGAAGTTGATTTGACAAGGGATCAATCGAGAAGCCACACAATATCAGAAGGGTCTGAGGAGAGAAAGCCACTTCTATTTGGTGATTTGCTAGTGAAATCCTCGGCCCCATGTACATGCATCCCGTCATAGCATCTCTAAGCAACCTGCTCGAATCTTGTGTAAAAGTGAAGTCGCCAGATACCCTTTTGATATTATGTGCCTTTCTGATCGTTCCTTGTCCGATCAACTCTCTCAATATCACCGGACAGAAGCTCGGCGGCTATTAGCACAACCAGATTCGATATCACAACTTGCCAGAAAACCCGGAAGACCTTTGGTGTGAGCCACGACGACCTCAGATCTGAAGTTTGGCCTCTAAATTGGACGCCGAAATGCTTCAGAACTGAGGTCACGCGCCTCAAATCCAAAGCCCGGGCCGGAAGGGAGGTTGTGGTGATAGACAGGCAGCTGGGACAATGGTGCTGAAGGCGGTGGAGGACGGCGGGCTGCTTGTGGTGGCGAATTGGTGCGGAGGACATAGAAGTGCAAGGACGAAGAGAGAGGAAAAGTAAGCACAAGTAAAAAATAAGAAAATGAAGAAATGTGACTAGCAAGCCCAAGTGACGTTTGGGGCAGGCCAATCGATTTCCTATCCGGCCCGATTCATTCAGGAATCAGGAACCGCACCAGGAGGACCGATCTCACAATCTGAAATCGGATTGGAAATGCTTGGAACCGGATCGGATCAGATTGGATCATGCAATTATGCCGTAAATCTGGGAATAATGTCAACTTTAGAGTGCCTTTCCAATCCATTTCAAAATTTGTCCAAGTTCGAAAGTAAATAGTGTAACGCAAAAAGTAGTAGAAATGAGGCATTGTCAATTTTCCTGTTTCTATTTTTCAGATATTAGATTGCACTCTTTCTATCCTCCATTCTCAAAACAAACCATCATCATACAGAGTACAATTTAGTGATGATAATGATAGTTGCACCGTCCACCTCAGCAGGCTTGTGCAGTTTGAGGAACCTTGAAGAGTTGTATATCGTGGGAAGCACTGTTTGAAACACAAGTACACCTCCGCTGCCCATCGGTTCATCCTTTTGCACGATGATCTATTCCGACCGGCTTGCTGATAAAAATCTAGATAACATTTCTTTGGCATTCGCTTGATGAAACATTGATTTTGATTAGTTTTTCGAATACTAAAACTGTCTAGCAAATGCTATCGAGATAGAACTTATGCTAGGGGTGATCGGTTCCCGGTCTGATCCGGTTCCCCTCAAGAACCGGGAACCGGACCGGTGGTCCCGGTTCCCAATTTGTCGGAACCGGGAACCGGACCGATCATCCCGGGAACCGGACCGGACCGGACCGATAAATGGACCGGACCGAACCGGACCGGACCGAACCGGACCCGACCCGACAAAAAAAATATAACCAAAATTATTCTCTAATTGTTGAAATTAATAACGTTATAGAACTTCAATGTCTATATAAAATGACTTCCCAATAGAAAAAAAATAAGAGGCCCAAAGAGTCGAAAGAAATTCACGAACCGAATTAGGGAAAAAAATTTTAAAAAAAAGGACCGGTCCGGTCTGGTCCTAGAAACCCGGAACCGGGAACCGGACCGCCCGGTCACCGGTTCTAATTTTAGGAACCAGGAACCGGACCGGACCTCTATAGAACCGGGAACCGGACCACCGGTCCCGGTCCGGCCCGGGCGGTCCCGGTTCGGGCGGGCCAAGTTGCTCACCCCCAACTTATGCTCTCAGAAATTATAGCTTGTAGGTAGTTCTCGGTATTCCCCACTCCATGGGAAACAAACTGATGAATCCTTTTGTTTTGAAGATTGCCAAAGGAGCAACCAACACAGCATATGGTGGTGTTATCACTGGTGAAGGGGGATACAAATTGGTCATAATTCTAGTAGGCGATTTTCGACATGGAGTCGAGGCAGATCTGCATAATGGATTCAAAGAGAAATTTCTTCACATTCAAGAGGAAAGTCATACCATATAATTGGATTGGCAACATTAGTTTAAAAAGGAAGTGCCTAGGAAGTCTGTCTAATAAGAGATCACTAACTTTTCCGTACTATAATTTTTCACTTAAAAACAAGCTGCAAATGGTCATTATGTCATGCCATTTTATATTTAGAATAATATTCATTTAGAATGTCATCTTTTGTTTGTTTGTCTCATCCTCAGACTAAAGCTTCTAAGCCCTGGTTTCCTTGCACAAATGCATGCTCAACAATTATGATTGAGCCAGATTGTGGTAACACTTTGAACCTAACCTTTTGAAAATTGATACCATATCTAAGAATTGGTCATTACAGATGAGTCCTTTGAGCTCATAGTTCCAGTTGAAAAGAATGGCATTGGATTGGCCTTCATCGCCGTAGTAAATGTACTGCTTGGCATCGGAGACACCTGACATGGTATGCTCCAAAGTATGTTTCCACACAATATCGGAGATTCCCCCACCTGTGATCTGAAATTCAGATAATTCAACAAGAACTAAGTAAAGAAAAATTAAGGATTTCAAAATAAGCACACTGTCGTGACAATAGCGAAACATGACAGACTAAAAGGCAAGGCGAGACCTTATATCTATCGGAATGTGACAATCCCAGCTCCTGTCAATTGTTTGTGCACTTGTCCACCCATCGCTATTCCAACCAGTCTGGGAAACGCATCTTGGCAACTATACAAAGTATAAGAAGCAGGCAGATACTTCACAACAAGTACCGCATCATAAATCTCCTCCAAAGTTGAATTGCTTGCTAACAAGGTCATACCAAAAAAAAATGACTAATTGATTTTGTCCCGCTGGCTCCACATTGCTGAGCAAAATCATCTTGCGATAGTCTCTGCGTCAACGAAGGTACTAAAGTCTAACCGACACTGGTTTTAGCCTATGCACTTCTGGATACTAACTGTCTGAGTAGGATGATGTGTTTTAAACGAAGCCTATATAAACACTAGTTGCTCGAAGACTATGACCAACTGGATCAGGTTGTGAATTGTGGCCACACTAGTCCTAATCATCTCCGCTGTCAAGATAAATCCCCAGAGAGATTCTCGTCCTTTCACCAACTTCTGGGAAATCGATTGATTGGAAAAGAAAAGTGAAAAAAAGAAAAAGAAAAATTCGCATGTCATTTTCGTTGTAATTGCTTCATTGCAAGTAACTGGAGATTCAATTTTGAAAAAATTAGTTGGTGATTCCAGTGGAAATAAGCTTTGTTGCCTGAGGAATATCACTGCACTGAACAGTTTTCAAGAGTATATACTTGTAGATCACATGCCGCATCCATAGCGAAAGGGGACGCCAATAAATTAAAATAAAAAAAAATGCAAAACAGAAGAAAAAATAACGCGTCATTTCTGTTTAGGATTGTCCATCTCAGATTGCCGGCTCTCTCTCCCCCCTCTCAATCACCCGCCTGCCATATAAACATTGGAGTTTCTGTGACATGGGTAACATTACTCAAATCATGCCGTCCATTTTCATTTGGACGCCCAAGATTGGGCCACGTCATTTGTTGAGCGGGAGGAAAAAAATTGGGCGGGAATTTTTTTAGGGTTTGAAAAATTTTGAATCCCAATCCTCACTTAATCTTGGCCGTCCAAATGAAAATGTACAGCCTGATTTGAGTAATATTACCCATGTCACAGAAACCTCAATGTTAGGTGATCTGGTTCCTATAAACAAGGCCCTCCTCCGGCATCCTCGCAAATGCATGACAACTGACCGAGAGACCCCCGCACCCGTCCTAGCCTTAGCTCCTTTCCCTTTACTCTCGACAAACATTGCTTTCCCCCTTCATCCACCCCTGAAGCAATCATCAATTAAGCAAAAGAGTTGCCCCCCACCTGTTAACCTCAAAAACCCAAGTGAACGAGCTTTCCCTTCGCTTCATTAAAGAGTTTAAGATATGGGGGATGGTGGACGATGATGGTTTTTACCAATGTAGAAATCGCGATGCTGACTCGCATTTACAGCGGAGACGATGAAACCCCCTGGGTAGGAGCTAGCGCTAGTCTTTCCAGCCCTAGCAAAAGCTAATGAATCCCTCCCTCACTCGAGGTCCCTGTTCTCTGTGTTAAGGCTGATGTCTTGTATTCTGTTATCCAAGAGATTATGAGGCGGTTCCGAAAGGCCCCCTGACGACTGGACAGCACGGGGGTCCCGCTCCCCGGTGAGCGAGCGGGGGTTCGGGGGGGCCGCCCGACGGGCGTCGCGAGGGCAACGCCCCCGAGCCGCCAAAGATGTTTTATGTTCAGTTATAGAATGATTTATATGGGAAAGTTAAATATTTTAGGCTATGTGGGCAATTTTGTAAATTTGTGCCATGTAGGGTTTCGCTATATATATTGAGGGCGAAACTGGTTGTAAATACTTTTCCATGATAGTGAAACAGATCTCATCTCCCCGTGGACGTAGGCAGGCGGAACCTCTCCGTTGCCGAACCACGTAAATTCGTGTGTTATGCAAATTTCCATTACTTTCTTGCATCGTTGATAGGATCGAATTTAGATATTCGACACTCTGCACCAGTAAAAACCCATTTTCCCCACTTTCATACGACAAATGCGGGCATAGACTGTCTTTTTTTCTTCTGTTTTGTCATGCAAATACGGCAAATACGGCAATACAATTCTGCATAAGATATACCATGCAGGAGAGAATGTGAGCAGGAACAAAACTTCTTTCGATGAAAAATTCTACCGACATGTGGATCAACTTCATTCCTCTAGATAAGTCCATGCTCTACTTGAGCTTAATAAAGGTCCTGTGATGGTGGAGTGCTCGTCGAGGCATTGAGAGAGCCAATATAAATGAACATTATGACTTAGACTCAAACGTCGAGGCAAGATGGAGAACAGTTCAATTATATTTCGTTTGGGCATATATATGTGGTGGACTTGATTTCTTCACTGAATTATGGAGCACAACCAAGAGATTGACTTCTCTGAACGTCGTACAAGTGACGGTACTGTTGATGGGTCGCATAAAGAGAATGGTTTATTTGTCTCGTGTTTTAGCTGCATAAAAGGAAATAGAAAAAGGGATGACCACTAGTGGCTCTCCATTGAAGCCGCGTTAGAGGGCTCTGAGAAGTGCTTGACCGTGGACTCAAAAAAGCCGCACAGTGGAGTTATCGATCGCACAAAGAGACGAGACAAACACACGGTGCTATTTTGTGCTATGAGCTTTATATCTTGTGTTGATAATATGCAAATACTGTGGATTTGGGGTATGATTAGGTATGATAAATACTCGAGCGTGTGAGTAATTGTAACTTTGACTCTCCGATTTGAATGATGGATTATTTGTTGTTGGCTCTTTCTATAAAGTAAGTAACGGACACTCGAACCGTATCACATAAATCTTTAGTGTCTTTTGTTATTTTTTGTTTATTTCTTTGGTAATTCCATATTGATTTAATTGCAAGATCCATGAATGTTTTTGCATATCAAATGTTTTCATAATATATGGGTATAATGAGTTTCACATCGTAATAGTATAAATTCTCCCCATGTGGTATATTATATTACAACGCACCCGATAAACATAATAGATTTTCAAGGACATAATGGCATTCAAAGTTATTATTGAACATTCAATTTCCATGAAGAACTTGATTGGTTTTATTTTAGTAATTGAATCAACAACGGTCTCATTTTCATGTCCTTCATTCTTATCAGAGTTGAAATGGTTTGGCATACTTTTTTCTCGGAAAATTTCCAGGTCACGGCAAGCTTTAAGGACCACATTGGAGGAAAAAGATATGTCGCATCTTTAGAAAAAGTGGAAGGAACAAGAACATCAAATCTCTCTTTCCATCCACTCAATTTAGACCTTAAACGGATATTACACATGAATTTTCCAAAAAGAAAATAAAAAAGAAGAGAAGAGGGGGGGGGGGGTTGTGGGGAGGGGAAAGGAAGAAACTTCCAAGGGATAAAACAGAGTATCAGTCGTTGTCGAAGAGGAAGATTAAGGCTATTTTGACTACCACATAGCCGACCCCGTTTCCGGATAAGATTGTGCAGGAGGTTTTGTTGATGGTTTTGGAGCCAATTTATGAAGCCAGGTTTTCATAGAAGTCATTTGCTTTTAGGCCTGGGAGGAATGCGCATACGGTGTTAAGGGTGATCACGAGGGATTTCGCAGAGTATTTGTGGTATAAAAAGGGGGATTTGAGTACCATATTGGATGGGATGAAGGTTGGGTTAGTTATAGGTTCTTTGATGAGGGATGTTAGAGATAAGAAGATCGTTGATTTGGTGAAGGCAGCGTTAATAACACCAGTCATAACGAGTAAGCCTGATGATGGCGAACAGAAGAAAAAGAAGAAGCGGAAGTATCAAAAGAAGAGGGTCTTAGCAGAAGATGAACCGAAGCCTGACCCTTACTGGTTAAATACATTTTTCGGGTCTGCACCCGAGGAGGCGGGGAAGCTAAGCTTCCTAATTGGGGATATTGCGGAATTCTTATCCCACTTTTGGCTAATACATGCCTTGATGAGTTAGACCGTTGGATGGTGAGTAAGATAAAAGAATTATACATCCATCTAAGAGTGATGTTATATGGAATAGCCCAGAAGGGGAAGCAGAGCACGGGAATACATCTTGGCCAGAGTTTGTTCCGACAAGTGGGCCTGATAAAACTTGGAAGATGGACTATGTGCGATCCGGTGGTCACATTTTGATCGGTGTTCACACTAAAAAAAAAAAGATCAGTTAGCCACGAAAAAATTAGCAACGAAATATAATTCATCGCTAATTTGCCACGAAAATAGCGACGAATACAACTTTCGTCGCAAATTCGTCCCAAAATTCATCGCAAAATAAAAGAAGGCTTTTAGCCATGAAAAATTAGCGATGAAAGTAATTCGTCGCTAATTTCCGACGAAAATACCGACGACAATAAATTCGTCGCAAAATTCGTCCCAAAATTCGTGGCAAAATCCGTCACAAAAAACCATGCGGATTTTAGCGACGAAAATTTACAATTCGTTGTTAATTCGCGACGAAAATAGCAACAACAAACTTTCGGTCCACATTTGTCGCTAAATTCGTGGCTAACTAGCGACGACATACTTTTCGTTCGCTAATTGGTGAAAAAAAAAATTTATTGCAAATTAGCGACGAGATTTGAGACAATATAGTTTTGTCGCTATTTTTGTGACGAAATTTGTTCGTCGCTAAAGTCCGCCGACACCTCTTTACCAATCCCTTTTCAAATCCCTCTTCTCACTTGTCTCTCAACACACTTTTTCCTTCGCTTGCTCTCTTCTCCATTCTCTCTTCATCTTTAGTGTTCTCTCTCTTATTATGTTATATGGAAGCATGAAATAAATTGTTGTTTATTTCATCATGGTCTTCGATCAATTGCCGTAAGCTTCTTCAATATTAAGTAATTTTTCTTTTCTGTTAGGTGCGTGTTGATGTGAGACATCGCAATTCTCTTCAAATTGAGCATTTTCGACTACAAAAAAATCGACCAAATACTTGGGTAAGTCTTCTTGATTTGGTAATTTTTTCATTTCTTTTCACTTGAATTTTTTTTTCTAGTACGTATGTGTTTCGGATGAAGGAGTCTGCGTATTCGTTGCTAAATTCGTCGCTAATTAGTGGCGAATCATGATTTTTGTTGCTAATTAGCCACGAAATCATGATTCGCCGTTAATTAGCGATGACAATTATAGATCGTCACTAATTAGAAACGATAATTACTTTTGATCACTAATTGGGGACGACTCGTACTTTTCGTCGCTAATTCACAAAGCTTCATTGCTAATTAGTGACAAGATGTTGATGGTTGTCGCTAACTAGAGACGAAATGGATTCATCGCAAAATTAGCGACGACATTTTCGACAACTTTTATCCGCCAAATTGTTATCATAATAGTTCCATGTAAAAAGTGCAGTAGTGGTAAATTTCATGTGTGTGACAAAGTTGGGGAACTTCTTTGTAGATTTGGGTTTACCTTGAACTATTATAATTTTTTTGCCATGATGAACCATTTATAGTTTTAATTATAATATTAAACAGTAAATATGATATTTTTAACTTTTTATAAGGTTTTTTAATTTCTATACAGAAACAATGCAAAGAGACATGGCTTGGATGTATAATAAGAACTTACCTGGATGTCGAGGATTGACCGATGAGTTTCGTACTGGGTTGGAACAGTTTTTTGGACTTTGCTAGTAGTAAATTTGAGTTCATGGATGGAAATAAGTTAAGGTGTCTGCGTAAAAAGTGCAGTAAAGGTAAATTTTCTTATCATCTTTTGTTTTTCTACCTTTTGTGTGATTCGTCACTAATTTAGTCGCTAATTAGCGGCGAACAAATATTTATTGTCGCTAAACAATTAGCGACGAAAATTTATTTTCGTCGCTAATTGTTAAAATTTTGTGACAAAAACATTTTTTCGTTGCTAAATAATTAGTGACGAAAAATAATTTTCGTCGCTAATTGATAATTTTGCGACGAAAAAATGTTTTTTGTCGCTAAATAATTAGCGACAAAAAATGTCGTGGTCACTAACTAATTAGCGACGAAAAACTATTTTCGTCACTAATTGATGAATTTGCGATGAAAATTTTTTTTTGTCGCTAACTAATTAGCGACGTAAAAAAAATTTCGTCGCTAAATGTCGATTTTGCGACGAAAATTTTTTTTTGTCTCTAAATAATTAGAGACGAAAAATAATTTTTTGTCGCTAATTGATGATTTTGCGATGAAAAAGTTTTTTTGTCGCTAAATAATTAGCGACGAAAAATAATTTTCGTCGCTAATTAATGATTTTGCAATGAAAATTTTTTTTGTCGCTAATGATGAAAAAAATTTAATGGTCGCCCCCCCCCCCCCCCCCCCCCCCCCTAAATAAATTAGCGACG
>JAGVVM010006830.1:0-11832 GCA_019149425.1 Psidium friedrichsthalianum
TGGTTTGTTTATTATTAACTCCAACATCTCTCACATTTTCCCTTGAAGTTTCTCTCATCACTTGTTTGCTCGCCTTTAAAAAATTAGAAGATAATAAAAAATAAAAATAAAAAATTGGAAAAAATTCTAAAGAATCATAAAAAATTTCAAAAGACCCCTAAAATAGAAGAAGCTTATGATATGCTAGTTTCACCTCGTTTTCATAAATTTGGGCCTAGATTCCTTGGATTTCATAGATTTTGTTCTTTTTTAGGAAAATCATAACACCTTTGAATTAAACCTGAACCACATTTCTCTAAACTCTTAGGGCTTCATTAGGATTTTATGATGCGATTTATCAATGCTATGATTTCTTGATTTCGTACTTAATTTCTTAGTTATGATTTTCCTAGGTTTAGGTACTTCAAACTTAGTCTAGTTTTGAAAATTTGGAAAAAGACAAAAATAACATGCGTGAACACTTGGCATTGGCTATCTCATAAGTTTAAAGATAAATTGAGAATTTACATGAAACGTGTTTAGAAAACTCTCAACGTCAATGCTGAAAGGGTGTTGGCGAAAACACCGTTGTAACAAATTCCCCAAACCCTAGATTTCTATAGTTGCGTAGAATCGAACGGTTTCTCTCGATCGCTCGATAAGGTTTCAGGTCTACCTTTTCAATTTGAATGTACACATATACATGCCACCGATCACGCTAAGATCAATATGATATTCCTTATTGCGATTTGGTATTGGCCTGGTGTTGACACTTGATTTTTAGCCAATTTTTATTTTTCAAAAATTCATAAAAAATCAATAAAAAATGAGAAAATTAAAAATCAACTTTGGGGACCTCAGCCTAGTCTGGGAAACTAATTTTGAGCAAAAATAATTTTCCTTATTTTTCGTATTTTTCTGTATTTTATTTTCAAAAATTCATAAAAATTTAATAAAAAGTGAGAAAGTTGAAAATCAACTTTGGGGACCTCGGCCAAGCCTAGAGAACCAATTTGAATAAAAAATAATTTTCCTTATTTTATGCATTTTTTTAATATTTTCAGAAATTAGGAAAATAATAAAAATTAATAAAAAATAGCATTTAAAGTCAAAAATTACCAAAATAGTCAGTATTTTTAATTTAATTTTCTCTTCATTTTGGATGAATAAATTTCGAAAATAAAGTCTGGAATCTAGGGTTTCTTTGTTAATTTCATTTTTTCAGAATATTTAAATAATTCTAGAAATTCCATTTTAGCTTTTTGATTTTCCATTTTTACATTTTTAGAGTTGTGTCATCGTCCTCTATTTTTCAAAACTAAAATCGAGCCCAAAAAGCCCTCAGAATTGTCCAATTTCGCTAAAAAGGACCAAAGTGCAATTCTGATTTTTCAAATTAGTCCCTAAAATCACTAAAGTGAAATTAAAATTTTCTAGGACTGAATTGAAATAGGGCGACGTACCCCCTAGATTTTGACTTTCTGAATCCATTGGTGGTGTCAATTTTTGCAAAAAGGTATTTTGCAAAATGGGTCCCCGGATCAAATTGAAAATTTGGGTTTTCGCAAAATACTGAAAATTGCCGGCCAAAAACACCATTTTCAAATAAATTTGATGCCCCTGAGTCCAATTTTTGAGGTCAATTTTGACAAATACGGGCTAATTTGGGATTAATTTCGTTTTTTTTGGGTCGGTCGGGTCAACCGGGTCGAGTTGACCCGACCCGGTCAACCCAGTTGACCCGTCTTCCCCAGAACCAAATCTGGTTCTCCTTCTCCTTCGCGCGAATGGAATTCAAAATTCGGGAAATCCCCACCGAGAGATTAGACGCGATTCTGAGAGGATTTGAGGGAGATTAGGCGAAAATTCGAACGGAATTGCAAGGAGACGATCTCGGGGGAGTTGAGGGTGCCAGAGTCGGGTTTAAAAGGGACGGAAAGCTCGAGTTTTGGGGACTTTTGGGGGGGCCGAAGAAAAGTGGACTGTAATTGAAAAATTGGAGCAATTGAGAAGAGATCAAGTCGTGAAATTGCTTGGGAAGCTAACTGGAGCCTTGAGGAAGAGACCGGGGCCATTTTCAGAGCTTGCCGACGCCAAAAACGGTGAGTCCTTGAACTTAAGCTCAAACCAGTGCTCCCATGGCAACTCCTTAATTTTGCCACGATTCTTGCTCGCTTCATATGGGTTTCTCTTCCTCACGTCACTGACCATATTACCGTCTTCTTTTTGCATCGATTCTGCGCGTAACCCCCTAGTCGAACCCCAAACCCTAGCTCATTCCATCTCGACCCAGTTAGATAACTGGCAATGTAGAGCTTAATCGGAGCCCCAGGTAAGTCTTCTGCCTTCTCGTGGTGCTTCCTGTAGGTTTAATTGAATAGTTATGCTCTGTTTCGTGTGATTGAACTGCCATGGTTGCTTGCTGTAATTACTTCGATTGCTGAATTTCAATCAGTAAATCTAGTTAGCCTTTAGATATATTGATCTGAGGTCAAAGGCAAGTCGATTGGCTGTGGAATCAGCTCCATCGGAGCCGTTTCCACCGTCGGATCGTCGTCGGCGAACCTCATCCGTCCATTGAGTATCAGCCCGAGAAAGAAGACGATACCCTATCAGCGGTTTGACTCGGTCAAAATCCGACGTGGCGACGACGTGGCAAAACACGTCAGACGCCATAATCGGAGGTTGACTTAATCAAATGCTGATGTGGAGTCCACGTCGTTCTATCCTCGCCCTGAATATTGATCTTGATCGGACGGTTTAGGGTGCGCCACGTGCTGAGATCCTGAGATTTTGGGAATAAAATCTAATTGGAATTTTATAATCATTTTTAAGTATAAAAATAACGGACGGTTGAGATTTAATTCCCAAGTCAAATCCTGGCCGTAGGTTCCTTTAGGAGGATCGGACATCCGTGGACTAGCCACGTGGCGAATTGTTAGCCATAGGATTAGACTCAGCGGAAAATGAAAAATAGAATAAAAATCTGGAATATTTTAAAAATTCAAAAAAAAAAGTTCATAAACTACGTCGTTTTAGTATCGGGTTAGTTTAATGGCTCTGGGCCGAACCTAGGAAGTGGGCCGGGTCTATTCGACCCGGTCCGTATAACGTAATTCAAAAATAATAATAATAATCAGAAAATCAAATAAAAATAAAAAATAAATAAAAATAAATAAAATAAATAAAAATATATATAATAAAAACAAAATAGAATAGAAACGGCGTCGTTTTAGGTTTAGGGTTTTGTGACTTCGGTCCGGGTTATTGGGCGGGTTGACCCGACCGGTCCAAAAAATTGAAAAAAAACATAATGAAAAAATAAACAAATAAATAAATAATCGAATAAAAATACAAAAATAGAATAAAAAATTATAAAAAAATTCTGAAAATCTTATAAAATTTAGAAATTCGGAAAGTATAGGAAATAATAATAATAATAATAATGAAAATAAAATTAATAATAAGGAAAATCGTAAAAAAATCATAGAAATTTTAGAAAATTAAAAAGAATTGTTAAAAAATATATATATATATATAATAATAAGAAAAATACTAGAAAATAAAAAATAAAAATCCAAAAAACATATATGCAGGAAATATTCTAAAATAGGAAAAATCCCTAAAAATCACAAAAAATTTCTGAAAATTCTAGAAAATAATAAAAAAAATCAGAAAACGTAGAATTCCAAAAAAAAAAAAATTCAGAAAAATTCAGAAAAATTTCCAAAAATTATGAAAATCAAAGAAAAAGTCATGCCCAACTAGTTTGGCCCATTTTCGCACTTTTGACCTCCCGAGCCCTAGGAAATTACCATTTGCCCTTCGGCCGACTTGACCCAAATTTTTCCAAATTCCTTTAGAGCTCAGTTGGCATTTCCTCTATTTTCTGAGAGTCCTCTAGGACGCTGTTTGATCTGACTTGACTTGATGTGATTCTTTCATTTATTGATTGTGCATTTACTTCTTATGGTTGTGATTGATAGGTTAGTTTTCCCATCTGCATGAACCCTTTAGATCCTTGAACCTACACTAGCCATCTCGCTTGTATGAATTCTTTAGGTTAGGAAATCACTCAACTTAGGTACCGAAAGGGCGTCGATAGCAATATTGACGTAACTAAGTCCCCGAATCTAGAACTCTGGTTTTCGTAGGATCGAATGATCTATCCCAATCGTTCGATAGGGTTTCCGGTCATACCCTCATAAATGACTGGTGACGACTTCAATAGCATGCACACCATTCACATGTCATCCGACCACACAAAAGTCGATCTTGATTCAAACTTCCTGACGCGATTTGGTATGGGCCTGGGAGGGTCCGAGCTGAGCCCAAATACCAAAATAGGCCTAGCAATCCATTAGCTCCCTCGGGATCGGGAAATCTCGGGAGGGTTGCGACACCTGGGAAGGCCCAAGTTAATCTAAAATCACACACTGATCTGACATGATCTCTCATTTTTTAAGTTTAAAATGACTCATTATGACACGGCAATTAGACGGAATAGCATGAAAAAATGTTATATGTAATATGCAATATATTATATGAGAGCATCAATATGAATTAATTTTCAATTAATTCAAAATAATTACGTAATTATTTGACTTAAATGATAAAAATTGGGAAAAGAAATTATTTACTGAAACAAAAATTTCGTACAGTTACTAAACATGTTTCTATTCCATGAATAGAAATTTTGTACAGTTACGAAACATATTCTAATTTTCTAAAACTCATTTAGGAAATACAATTAGAAAAAAATCAATTTTAATTAGAATCACTTTTTTGGATCAGAACCATTGTTATGTAGGCCCTAAGTAGCCAAATCTTTATGTCGGTGGCCCTAGGCAATAAAGGTACGTGTAGCGATTACATATTGGCACATGACGCAATTGAATCTCGTTTTTTGCTTCTCTATTTTTTTCTTTTTCCCTTTTCTCTCTTGTTCTCCTCCATGCACAGCTCCACCTTTTTATGGCTCACCTCATTCTTTGCCACCCTAAACATTGTCACGCCAACCTTCCGAACTCAAATTACGACAGAGGTGATGACCTCGGACGTCACTGGGCTCAATCGATTGCATATCAAAGGGTCCCTTAACATCAAGGCCTCATCACTTCCACAGATGATTATGGAGAGATGTGTGTGTCTATATATAAATATGTGGACGACAGTACTTCCAATCGAGATCATACATATCTCTCCCTAAACAATGCATCAGCACTTGCCTAACACTGGCAACTCCGTGGACCTCCGTTGCACTCTTCAATGGAAAGCGAGCTCCATTGTTAGTCGCTATCATTATGGCTAGTGATTTCTAGGTATATGCGTGCAACGTTACGACCCATTTCATGTGGGGGTCGAACTTTCAGAAAAATACTTGAATGACTGATGTGATGGTAAATTTTGAGGGCATACTTACTTACGAATAACCACATAAAGCCTCTCCCATCAAATATGAGAGTTGAGATGCTTGAGATCTCTCTCACACGCGTGCGTAAAAACACGTGCGGGCACAACACACCCAGTTGGCCCTTCTCCACCACCATCTAGGCCCGTCACCTTTGTTGATGGTAATGCCATCCTAATTTCATGATGGATCCAATACGGGTGATCAGTCCGGGGTGAGTCGATTCTCGGCCTAGAACTGAGAATTAATTGTGTGACCCCTAGTTCCAAAAGATCGGAATTGAGAATCGAACTAGCAGGTTCCAAAACAAGCTCATTTTATGTTTGCGTAAACATCAATTATACTAAAAATATAAAAGTGGCACCGTTTAACAATGAAAATATTTGATGATCAAATGGTTGTTTTATTGTTTCGTATCGAATATCACGGTGTTCAATTTTTGTAGGTGGAAATGCATTGCGTTCCCTAAAGATGGCTGTAAAACTGGTTTAGAACCGATTTAACCTGAGAATGTTAGAAAGACTTCTTGTTTGCTAGCGTTTTCATGAGGCTGTAATGACGGGCTTGACAACCTCGAACCTTAGAGTCATGAGTAGCACGGAGTAAAAACCCTTATAATGACGCTCGGAGAGGATTGTTAGTGCTTGTTCTCCCAACCTTTCTTCTAGTAAAGATTAGCAAAGTCACAACATAAAGCTGCTCAGCTAGCACAACATGTCCCATCAGATATGAGTTTTGCAACCTTTGGTGCTCCACTTAACGGATTCTCGCGATTTCTTTATGATGCTCCACCATATTTTTGGCACCCTATCGAAGATCATGACTCCCAATCCCAAGCGGTGCTTTTGCTTGTGGCGTGGATGCATATGAAAATATTTCCTGGGGGTAAACGATTAAAAATAATGGATCATCAACTTTTATTGTAAAAAAAATAATGGCAATTTGCCACTCTTTGTGCGTCTTTCACGAGTTTAAAACATTGTAAACTATCTATATTATTAGATAGAGAGTATATATCCTACTTTAAAATGAAGATACCTATCTTCGACGGCTTTCAATCTTAGTAAATCATTGTTATGCTCAATGTACATAAACTTTAGCAACATTACAATTTATTCAAAATTAAGTTAACCCAAGCCAACTTTAAATTTCACAAGTTTCTTGCAAAATCATTTCACAACTAATTTTCGTCAGCGATAGTGTGAAAATAGTTTGAGTAGAAACTTCTTTCTTGGTCATAATGTAAAGTACGCGAGCTCGAAAATGTCAAGTATCGGGATTGAAATGATGGTCAATCGGTCATGGGATGTTTTGATAATTGACTATTAATACAGGGGCCCTTTGAAAAACTTCCCTCCTGCTTCCTTCGGCTAGGCGTTCGAATCAATTTCTACCATTTATTGGGCCTTAGGCCTCTTCTTATTTGTCTTTCCACAATAGAATCGCAGGAGAAATTCCACATCGGACGATCCATTCTAGATCGCCAATCGTTGGGTAACGAGCAATTTTTGCGACCCTAAGAAACACAGCAGGATATGAGGCCATATGACAAAATTCCGTCAATTATCGAGGCTATTTTGAAATAAATGAAGTTCACGGTATTTGAAGAATTGACTGTAAATGCAGGGGCTTATTGTAATTTTTTTTTAAAAAAAATATTCACTTTTTTTGGCTAGGCTTTTGAATCAATTTCTACCATCTCTTGGGTCTCGACCCTCTCCTTCTCTATCTTTCAATAGGAGGATTGTCAGTGAAAAATGCCATTCCAGGGATTCGTTCCAAATTGCAAATTGCATGCTGATGAGCAATTTTTGTAACCTTAGAAAAAATAGCACAATACTAAACTTTTTCTACAAGATACAAGTAGGCCCACCTCAGTCGTGAGCTGATGAGGTGATTTTTATGAAGGCATTTGATATAAACGTGGTTCATCGGTGATGACCTTTCCGAACTTGGCACACAATATTAGTTATTTGACACAATCTTATCGAGTGTTGAGGAATTGAAGTTCAGGACGTAACTCCAAGAATCGTCTATGGGTCAGTAAAAAAATTTCCCCTTTCACTTCCTCTACTTGGGCTTTCGAATCAATTCTACCATCTATTGGATTGTGACCTTCTTCTTATTTATCATTCCACAAATAGGATTATTATAAGAATGCCGCTCTGGAGATCCACTCCATATAGCAAATTGCAGAGTAATTATCATAACCTAAAAAGGAAAACATAATCTTTACTTTATTTTTCAAGAAATGAGTACACCTACCTTAGATCGGATCTGATTATCTGTTTTTCAGAAAACGCACATAAAAATAAACGTGACTTTTTGAAATATCTGATGGGATATGAGGCTATTTGACATAATTTTGCGAGTATTGGGGCTATTTTGAAAAACAAAAAGTGATGTTAATGATTGATTTGACAGTCGGGTATTAATACAGGTACTAATCGAAATTTGCGACTTTTCATTTCCACCGGTTAGGCTGTGAGCTCGAAATTGATCGTCCGTTGGGTCTTGCATCGTCCGTCATCTTTCGATTCAACAGCAGCTGGAGAAGTGATGCATCATGCGATCCGTTCCACTTCGCAAATCGCAGGATAACGAGTAGCTTTTGTTAATCTTGGGAAGAACATCAAAAACTCAACTTTGCTGTTCAAGAGACGGCAAAGACCCACCTTTACTCTAGATCCGATCGGCGGTGTTCAGGAGGAGGAGTTTGTCGAATGTGAGATCGACTCATTGCAGTCTGTGTGGAAATTTTCATGGAAGGGATGATCTGCGCGAGAGTGAAGATCCTAGGACGCTTCTCTGTGTTCTGGGTAGCTGAAGAATTTCTGCTTGTGCGCTAGTTAGCAATTCTCTGTGAGAAGATTGCTGTCGTCGTCGCTTATTCTTCTGGAAGCAGTGGCCTTTGGTCGTGTTAATACTTGCCTTCGCGCTCGAAATGGTAATAGTCTGCTAATCCTTTCATCGGTCGTCTCTGTTACTTAATGTGCTCGAATGCAAGGTTGGTTATGTGCTTGACATTGTGGGTTTGGCCTGGAGCTTCGTAATCTTTTTGCAAGCTACTCTTGTTTCTATGGATCGAACCTAATGCGTTCCGTTTTTTTACCCGTGGGTCGGCAGTGGTACCTCCTTGTTTCCTTTCAATTGGTATGAATTTTAGTGATGAGAGCAGTATTGATTGGCAGTTCACTTCTTGGGGTGTTTGAAGTCTCTATTCTGATGTTTACAGAGTGGAAACATACCCACTGACCATAGGTTATGAAATTTTTGCCCTAACTGCTTCCATCAGATTCTCTTCTTGGGTTTTGCAGACTCAGGTGGAAGTGGAAAGAGGAGAAGTAGTACAGTAAGGGCGACAATCCATCGAGGACGCTTTTATGAAATTTGCCCACTTCTGCTAATGGAATGTCCTGTAACAGAACCATCTGAAAGTCTGGGACAATCTAAAGGCGCCTTTGGAATGTTAGGCATTAAAGCATGAAACAAAAGAAAGGTCTTTTGGTTGTCTAGTGTGAGTCACATGGATGATGTTCTACCGAAGTTGCAAATGGCCTCTAAATGTAAATAAGATGCACACCTTGATTGCACGACTCTCGTCGTTTTGCCGAGCTAGGCTTTTAATTTTTTTTTTTCGCCCTTTGTCAACTTGCCGCGTTATTGCCGATGGAGGCAATTTGCTACCATAGCTACAGATGAACTTTCATATGCTTGTTGTACAGCATCATGTCTGTGATTAATGCCCGCGTTTTAAAATTCTTTTAGCCAAGGTTCCGAAGGTGAATTGATGTCTTTACTTTTAATGCATGCAGGGTCATTCTTTTGCTGAAGCAGGGGATGCCCAGAAGAACAACTTTGATTTAGGAGAATTTGTGGGAGACTTGAATGTTGAGGAAGATGCCAGCAGGTACACTTTGGTTTTCATATTTAATTTGCGAGTTCCTATTCTTAATTAATTACCTGGTATAGAGAAGTCTTTTTGGTTGATCTTTATTTATTAATTTCTTTCATGCTTTTCTATTCGTCGTTATGAACCCTCTGTACAGTGATGATATTTCACTAGAAGGTCTTCAACAAGAACTGGAAGAGTGCAAAGATGATGATGTAAGTGTTTCTTTTACCTGAAAAGTATATCGTATGGTGTTGAACTATGGGGCATTCTTCTATCTGCATCTTAAAGCTATATGCATTGCTTATTTGCATCCGCACTTTTTAAAAACTGAATTTTGCATCCTAAGCTCTTTATACCGTCCTCTGTACTGCAGATGAGTCATTTGTGAGCTCTTGATCAAAATTTGGATCGTTGGCAATCCTATCCTTGTAACTTTATGTGTGGACAATGTTGGAGCCATTTGCAACATCTTGCCTTGTCTCCCACTTCTTGAATTTTTTGGCACTAAAAGTTGCTACTAGGGTGAACCTTTTGTGCATAAATTGGTTCGACTTAATTATTTCGTCATCATAAACTTCCGTAAATGAATCACTATCACTATTGGAGAGAATACCTCTCTGGTTGGATGAAGAGATGTTTCTAGGCTTTAATCCTTGTATTCGTTGCTTGGCATACTCCATTAGTGTCATAAATTTCATGTTCAATTAGGTGCAATCTGAGATATAGGGGCAAAGTTTACTTTTGGTCCTTAAGTTTTGTTGTTTATGCGGGCTTGTCTAGTTTTCAGGGAGGAGTGTCCATAAATAGGTTTAAATCCCATGAGCGAGATGAAAATTTTACATTAGGAGAAAAGCACTGTCGATGCCTAAGGTTTCTGATTCTTAGGTCTATGGAGGGAAAACCATATGGTTTATGCCTTGATTCGAAACAACCTATCTGATCCAACCTGGTGAGTTATGGGGAACGCTTGATACAGCCGCACCATTACTGTGGCAACTACATTGAAAAACAATGCTTTTTTCCTTAATTCCTATAAACTCCTTGAATGGTCCATGTTTAGAGTAGGGGTTGCATGATAGTACCCTTATGCAATTTCTGTTGTCTTATCATAATAGTGTTGTGAGAACTGGACAATGACCCTCGTTTAATTGATTTCGAAGCATTAAGAAGAGCCTTTTCAAAGAGAATAGTATTAGAAGTTCTAAACCTTTTGTACGTGAGGAATTTGAGTCTTAACTTTTTGATTTTTACAATACGGTTGAAACCTTTTTGAAATGTTGCAATGTAATCCTTCCTGATAGTTGTCCTCGGTAGCCTAAGTACAATTGTTTCTGGACTTGCTTGTTTTCTGTAAAACAAGTTTAGGACTTAAGGTTATTTTTTCCTCGAGGGTTCTGTGGAGAGGTACATAATCTTGTTACAGATATGTCTGTAGCTTTTAATCAATGATACTGTTGCTGGCATTTACAGCTTAAACGTTAATTGTGCATTGTGCCTGTGGTTGAATGTAATTAGTACTTACTCTTACTCCAGATGCCAACTTCCTCGATGTTGGTTAGGTTGATATTGTGATGGATCATGCAGATTGAACTCTTTCTTAATTCCTTGGTTCTAAATCGTGAGTGACGCCTTCAACTACCATTTCCTGGCAGGTGTAGCTGACATATTGTCCCAAGGGTGCAAGCCTCCGTGATTACACAAAAGGGGTGGAAAACAGTCCTGCGGCAAGTTTGGTTGAGACTCATTCAGGGTCTGCCTCTATTTTGAATGCACGTTTTTGATTTCTTGGGCGGGCCTTTTTTTATTGGTTTTAAAATTTTTTATTTTGCGTGCTGTTGCAGTATGTTGCTGTGTGCTATGATTATACAATATGAGGTTTTTTTATTCTTTGCTTAGGATAGTTTTGGGGTAAACAATGGAGGGGCCTCTGTGGGTAGAGGTCCTCACTTCATATTCATAAGCACAACTAAAAATCCCAGATAACCGTAGACAAGTGTGTTTCTTCAGGGTCAATTATATGCCTGAAGAATGGTCTGATTAGCGACGGTTTTATTAACAACAACTTCTAGATTCTCAAGACCACGGATTAACTATCAATTTAACTATTGCAACTTGATATATCCGCTTTTTGCTTCCCTTAATTTATGTTGTGAGTGCAATTGGGTTCTCAATCATTTTTTTTTCCTGATTGGGGAGGGAGGGAGGGCATTGCTACTGTCTAAATTTGCCGTCTACGTGGGTATGAGTCCTTGTTAATGGTTGGAGAATGATGCCCTAGTGGAGGTCTGTGATGAGGGGTCTCCAGGATCCTTACAGGTCTGCGGCTAGGGTGTGCGAATGGTGCAACAATCGGAACGCCGAATCGACATGGCTTGTTAATTTTAGCCTGTGAGTAATTAACTGTGTAGTCATAGTAATGGCTTAGGGAAACAAGGCTTTGATCGCGCCAGAAATTAGACAATTAGATGACTTGATTGCATACAACCAAAAATGGAGGATCACCTGATGCATTTATTTCATAATGTGATGCGGGTGAAAAGTTAGGTCC
>JAGVVM010006831.1:0-20070 GCA_019149425.1 Psidium friedrichsthalianum
TTATAAGTTTGAAAAGTAGGCATTACGCAGAGTTTGACGTACGCGGAACACTAATGATAAATAGACGCTAGATTTTCTCGACGCAAGAGTTAAATTGACATCTTGGGGAAAAAAAGTCTTAGGAATCTAATTGGGGATTGGCGTAGAAATGTAAGGTGGTTGGCAGATAACCTTTGGTTTTGTCTGGGGGCTTGTTACGTCGTACCTGGTTTTATTTGTATTGATGCTGTGGGTGGGCTGTCACTTGACGGTTTCCGGCGATTGTTCACTTCAGGTCACTATCCTATCGATTGCATCTACATCCCTGTATTTTCGCATTCTCCTATATTCCTGACCGTTTTTTCTACTCGTAGTGTGGACTGTTTTTGATGGGTCTTCAACTTACGCTTCCCTCAGATTGCCTCTTAGTTCCAATCATCTTTGTGATTTCAAGTTTTAGTGGTATCTAATAAAGTTTACCGCTAGCACTTAATTTGCGGCTTACTAACTATTCATCATCGTATTTTCCACACAACTGGGAATAGGTGGTATGGGAAAGGGTTCCCGTAATCAGCACATGCTAATTCCTACTGCTCATCGATAGATTGGTGTCTACAATGGTGCTCTGTGGCTATGCCCCAGGTGACTGTTCACATATTCCTCTTCATTTACGTGCCAAACATGTGTATAGCCTGATGACCAGATCGCTCATTTTTTTTTGTGTCCAATAGTTTATAATATGTTATATTTTTGTTTGAATCAAAATGTCTTTCGGAGAATTATGTTGCCGGACCTTTCATCAATTTGGTTTCGCCAAAACTGACTTAGTTAATAGAAAATACTTTGTCGTCAATGGAAGAATTCATATACCATTTGAGTCAAGTGAATTCCGTATTTTTAAGATGTAAAACACTTTTCTGAGTGCTCCTATTCGAAATTTTTATTTTCCATTTTTAATATTTTCTATTTATATTCATTTATTTCTTTTCTTTTCTTTTTCTTTTCTCCATTCTACTTTTGGCTGTTGTCTAGACTCAGACGTGGCCGGTGAGCCTTGGCTCCCACATCCCCAGTGAGCCTATGTGCTGCTGACAACCATCACAGTGGAGGACATCATGACTAGGGAAAAAGGAAGAAGGAGGCAAGAAAATAAATAATATATGTATATATATAATGTACACATAAACTATAATTTCAAATTTTCAAATTTTTTTAATATGATATTGAAATCATTTTAATATGCTCACGTTTGCATATCATATTTTTATATCCATACTTCGCATATTCATGATTGCATGTTCGCGTTCGCATGTATACGTTCGCGTATCTATATTTGCATATTCACGTTTTGCTTATCCATGCGCCCATTACCATCCATGCATTCTATCTAAAAAGGAAAAACAAACAGAGATCACCTCACAAGAGCCTTAGAAATAAACCAAGCCTGAGTTGCCAAATTAGGATATCCATGGAATTAAGGTACCGAAAGGCATTAGTTTTAATTAACAAGTGTAACTAAGTCCCCGAACTCATAATCTCTGGTTCATAGAAGTAATTTAGTTCTCCCGCTAATTTACTTAGGTTCCTAATCGACCTAACCAAAAAATGATAGTGGCGACTCTAATTTTAAAATCATTTGAACAAAAACCAAGTTGCGATTCGGTAGGGCTTGGGAGAGTCCGTATTAGGTTAGTCAATCTAATTAACTTGATAATCCGTTAACCTGAGAATTTTACGCATGCAATTTTGGTTGCGACAAAGCATCACTAACCATCCGTCTGCGGGTGATAGGCTATACTGAATTGCAGTTTCATTCCTGACGCAGTCTACAGACTCTTCTAAAACATGGTAGTGAACTTGGTGTCACAATCTGAAGTGATCATCACAGGTATCCCATGAGGTCTTACAATGTGCCTCACATAGAGTTCGACATATCCGTCCAAAGCAAAGTCCTTTCTCATAGGAATGAAAATGTGCTGACTTCATTAATTTCTCGGCCACAACCCAAATTGAGTTATGCCCTCTCTGACTCCTTGGTAATCCCATTACGAATCAATCGTGATATGCTCTCATTTCACTCAGGGATCTCAATGGCTGCAGTAATCCTCCAGGCTTGCAATGTTAGCCTTGACCTGTTGGCAAGTCAAATACTTGACCACATACTTGCTATGTCACTTTCATCCATTCCACTAGTAGTGTTGCTTCAAATTCTGGTACATCTTTGTGCTATCTAGATGAATGCTATAATTGCTACGGTGTGCCCTTGATAAAATTTCTTCTCTTAAACCTTCATCAGCAGGTACGCATAATCTCCTTGGAACCTTAGTATCCCATTCTCAGTTATCTAGAAGCTGGCTCTCCTCTTGGTTTGAGTCCTTTTGAAAGATCTTTTGGATCGCAGGGTCAGTTGATTGCAAGGCCTTGACCTTAGCCTGCACTTTTGGCTCATCCTCAACGTAGCTATAAGGCTCGATAGACGACCCACTTCCAACTTGAAATCTGAATCTCGCACTTTCTCCAAAAGAAGCCACAAACGTTCCATCATGTGGCTATTGCTAACTTGCAACTCAGAGTATCTGTAACTTTATTTCCTTGGCCTTGCCCGATGATACAGATTTCACAATCATAATCATTAAGAAGCTCCATCCAATGTTACTACCTCATGTTCATCTCCTTTTGTGAGAACAAATACTTGAGGTTTTGGTGATCAGTGTACACATGAAACCTTTCTCCAATTAAATAGTGCCCCTAGATTTTAAGGCGAAGACGATTACAACTAACTCCAAGTCATGCGTCGGATAATTCAACTCGTGAGGTCTCAACTAGCAAGATGCATACACTATTACCTTTCCATGTTGCATTAGAACGCAACCTAAACCTTTGAATGATGCATTAATGTAAATCTCGAACCTCCTGGACCATATAGAATTATTAAAATAGGAGTTGTAGTTAGTCTGTGCTTAAGTTCTTGGAAACTACACTCGAATTGGTCTGTCTAATCGAACTTCTCGTTCTTCTTCAATAGGCGCGTTAAGGGCATAGCTAACGTAGAGAATATTTCCACGAATTGTCTATAGCAATTTGCCAAGCCAAAAAGCTTCAATATTCTGTCATTGTCGTGGGCCTTTGGCCAATCCATGATGCTTCGATTTTTTATGGATCCACTACAATTCCTTTACCAGAAATTGTGTGGCCTAAGAATGCCACATGAACTAACCAAAACTCATACTTACTGAACTTGGCACACAACTAGTGTGCTTTGAGGATTTCCAAAACTACCCTCAAATGTTGTTCGTGATCCTTTAGATCTTTGAGTACACCAGAATGTCATCTATGAATACAATGACAAACCTATCTAAAAAATCCTTAAATAATCTGTCATCAAGTCCATAAAGGCTACAAGAGCATTCGTCAAACCAACAGCACCATCGTGAATTATAATGTCCATAGCGCGTTCTGAATGCTGTCTTCAGTATATCTCCTTTTTATCCTCAACTGATGGTATCTCATATGTAGATCAATCTTAAAAAAATACCAAAGCTCCCTGCAGCTAGTCAAACAAATCATTGATCCTCGACAGGGGTACTTATTTTTTTTATCATCATTTCGTTCAACTATCGGTAAGTCGATACACAACCTCAACGATCTATCTTTCTTCCTCATAAATAACACAGATGCGTCCAATGATGGCATGCTGGGGTGGATAAATCCTTTATCCAGTAACTCTTGCATCTATACTTTAAGCTCCTTGAGTTTCGATAATGCCATTCTATACGGCGCCTTGCAAATTGTCTCTATCTTGAGAGTTAGTTCAATAACGAACTCTATTTCTCTTTCTGAAGGCAATCCTGTAATTCTTTCCGATGACATTCGGAATTTTACGCACAACAGCAATATCTTCTAACCTAGACTCCTAACAGACGCATCCACTATAGTTCCAGGTAACAGACGGGTTGCTTCTAGCGATAAAATCACTACTGTCGATGTTCCTCCTCGATTACCAGCACACTTTCATACAGCTCATTATAGTAGTTCAAATTCAGCGATTCCAGCACACTTTTCAACTCAGGTTTCAACCCATCTCTAACTTCTTACCTTATCTATAGAATCTTCCACCACCCTCAGTGCTTACTTGGACAATTCAGTGAACTTGGCATCATATTGGTCCATAACAGCTGGCCTTGGGTATTGATGAAGGAACTCATCCATCTTTTTTTCTCTCGTAGTGTCGGAGAAATGCTGTCATTGAACAGCCTTATGAAGACATCCCACGTCGGGACCATACCCTTTGGAAAGACCCTATGCTTATTGGCTCTCCACTAAGTACTCGCATTCCCCTGCATCTACTAAACGGCCAAGGTAACCTTATCTTCATCCACGCACCTCAGCAAGGTGAATGCTTTATCCATTCCTCGATCCACGAGATAGCAGTCTCGGGATCTCCACTCCTGAAAAATTTAGGGGTTTTAGCTTCAAGAATTGCTCCACCAATTTTTTTGTTTGGCGTCCATCATTCGCCACTCTAGCTAACGTGTTTTCCTGTGGAACTTCTACGGCAGCAGCATGATTTCTTATTTGATGTCCTATTAGATCTCCTAGCGCTCCAGCGCTTGCAGGATTCTATCAATCCTCGAATCCTCTCTCATAAACCTACCTTGAGGTGCTCTCCACGTTGGTTGCTTATTTTCGTAGGGACGTACGGTTCCTGCTTACCCTATAGTAACTAATGATGGAGAAGGCAACTCGAACACTCAAATAAAACAATAATCACATGCACAAATTTATAATCCTACTAACTATCCTAGTTTCCATCGCTCCTTATCACTCCAAGCCACGATTGGATAGATCAGGCTAACTATGCTTGATACCACCTTGGGCGGGAATGTCCACACCCCGATCCTTAAGCATGTGTCATCCCTACCTAAATGCCTCAAGTCAAAAGGATAGCGTCGTAGGTATGTTAACGATGACACAAAAATTTTATGCATGCAAAAATATTTAATACTCCCAGATGTTAGGACAAATAGGGATAGCAAGTAGGGAATTCCATGTCCATTTGTTTAACCAAATATTATTATACATCATCAAAGTGGAGATTGATTGGTAACCCTACAGAGCTATACAACATAAATACAACTCCATTCCTTGGGGTGATTCTATAGAACCAGCAAAAAGATAGGTGGGTCAAGAAGGGTTAGCTACTCATCTACTCTCAAAAGAGGAACTACTCCACCCTCCTCCATCATCCCAAAGATTAAAAAAAATGGACTACCATGCTCCTATAGTTACGGAGACATGAGGGTGTCCATTAGAGGCCTCGGAGCGATCGATCTCGATGAACATGTCGAACTCCACGGAGGACGACCTCAATGTCAGGCTCGGGTTCACTATCTCTCCATTAGCGTATCGAGATCCATCGGATCCCAGCGAGGATGTGAGGAGTCGGGTTAGGCGGCCCTCAAATCCACGAATGTGCCCTAAAGAGCATAATCCACACGCATGAACTAGGCCTTAAGATATGAGCTACTAGGTAGTCAAATCCTTCGTTGACCCAGATCATTGTGATTGCTGCGCTGCTCTGCTCCTAGGCTCGGTTCGTGCTTAGAACCGGATAGGATACAACTAGAATGATTGGTCGCTAAAACTCCGAACCAGATTGGCCTCTGTATTAGTTCCGACCTAAAAAAGAAAACTACAATTGGGTGAGAAATAAATCTCAGTGAGTTGGCACCTAAGCCTGATTAAGACGATGATTCACTCAGGCGTCCCAAATGACCATATCCCATAAAAAATCACAATTTTCACAAAATACTAGAGAATTTCAAGTTTTCTCTTGCAATTCAATGAGCGGTGGCCACATAGTTCATTGCACACAATTGGTGTGACTAAGAACTACGACTTGCAGTATCTTTTGATAGTCTATAAGATTTGTATGACTGCATGACACGAAACTACCAGGAAAATAGCAGATAGTCCCTAAGATTCGTACGACCAGTACGACACAAAACGATCATAAAAAATACCGTTACGACTAGCACGAATTTAAACCCATTATGTGATCACACCTATCAATTATACAATCATTCCATTTCACTTTTATCTGAACACCACATATCCAATATCTTTTTTCAGTCAAACATAAATCACTTTGATTAGTCGATAGTCAGATGTCGATCTCAACCTTAGGCAATCTCGTAACGACAATGACATAACAAGCTCAACCTTGAATTGACTACCAATAACTACTTTGACTACCAACCAATCAATCAACAATTTATCGATCGCTCATCTCTAGCAATTCACTCGCTCGCGATCACAAATTTCAATCATCAAGTCAATCTAATTTCCAACTAGCCATAAATTACCTCCCTACAAGGTCTAACTTATTTAATCATGGCCATTTAACCTAAACCGAGTTTCTAGCTAATCATGCCATAATTAGACTGCTTGAATGTCTAATTAAGCTAATTAATTAATTAATTAAGTCTCGAATGTAATTAACAGCTTAGTCGAGGGTTAGAGGTTAACTAACAATGCATTGGTAACAAGGAACGGATACTGGCTGACTTGCCCAACAGTAGCGAACTTCGGTGAGCAATGGTGGCGGTGACTCCCAAACAGCTTAACGAAGCACGATGGAGCAAAAAGAGTTGATTGGAGTTGGTTCGTGGGCTGAGTGAGGGTTGGTTATCGTAGTGCTCCGACGAGGAAGATGCCGTTGACGGTGAGGACAAACTATGGGATGACGATGGTCGATGGTGACAATGACGATGTAGTGCCTGTGAGAGGAAACGACGGTGCGAGCTAGACACAACGGAGGAGATGGGGTGGAGGTTTTAGCACTGTAGACAGCGAGCTGTTGAGGGTGGCGGCACGATGTGATGGAACGGAAGAGCTTGCAAAGGGGACCAACGAGCTCGGCTGGACGGCGATGGTACGACAATGACGCGATGGAGGCTCGGGCCTAAGGTAGTTAGCGGGTGAGGAAGGAATACCAAATGGCCTCATAGTTATTATTTTATTATTTTATTTTATTTTTTGAAAGAGGGAAACTAGTTTCATCCCAAATGGTGAAAATCCAAAAGAAGAAGAAGAAACTAAACAAAAAAAAAGGAAAAAAATGGGTAAGAAATATTATCAAATTAAGAGTAGACCACAAATTTGATCTTAGTCATCGTTTCGGGGATAGCATTGTAATTGAAAATTTTTTGTTCCAAAAGCATCCTAAAGTGGGATCCGCATGGAATAATTTGGTCAATTAATCATGTGAAGGGTGCTTGCAGTAAAAAGGTGTGGAAATAGTGAGAGCTAAAGAGGGGGCTTCACATTAAGCTTATTTGATGTAGATTGTGGGACACCAATAGTTACTTGAGTGATCAAGGAAAAATGCAGTTATGTGCGCTCATAGGGACATTGAGTTGAGCAAAGGCTCATTCGCCCAAAACATCAATAGTAGCGCATAAAGCCAAAGACTGTTAGCTGACCAATTAGCGAATGTGTTGGAATAATTAAGGATGATATCAAGTATAAAAAGAAGGATCTAACTGAAAATAGGCGCACATGACTGCATAAAGAACAAAATTTCTTTCTGTAAATCCATTTATTTCTTATGGCTTTTCATTTGCTTTTTCTTTTGGCCCTTGTAGATCTGTGAGGTGGGGCTTTTGGTGCAAACCCAGGGCTGACAGAAGTTAGGTTTGTAATAGATCGAGCTAAGGTGTGAAATCTTTAGCATCGGGTTGCTAGACAAGGGATAACCTGCTGCACCCATTTGGAAACCGATCCGAATCCAACTTGAGATGAATTAAAATGAACATTGTGATTTTATTTGATTCGAATAAAAAATAATCAGCACCGGAGAAAATGCGATTATCAAGTGATTAGGAACCCACTGACATTGATTAAATGTGATTCAATTTGAACATGATGCAAAACTGAACCGGAAACAACTCACAAGGAATCGGGAGATGATAGAGTTTTTTTTTTTTTGGCAGGAAAACTCGTAATTTCATTCATAACCTGGTAGACGAGACATAAGAGTACTATTGTCTAAACATAACAAAGTCCAAAGGGAAGGAGGCGGCTTAAGAAGCCAACTCGGATTTAGGGAATTGCTACGGTGGGCTTTTGCAGTGTAGAGTTGCTAAGGATGACTTGTCGAAGGTGGAAGAGATATAATGATTATTGTGAAGAATAAAGTGGAAAAGATAATTTATGTATATTTCTTTGTATATAATACTGATGATACATTAGCTTATTTATAGGCTTTTCTAGAAAACTATCTAAAGCAACAAAATAATACAATATTAAATATAATCAATTACAATCAATCAAGGAAGATAATTAATCTGTAACAATATCTCTAACATCTCCCCTCTAACTCAAGTAACGTAGAAAAGCTTAAGTGGAGTTTGGAGAAAAGAACTTGAAAAAGTCAAGGTGAATGTGCCTTAGGGAAACTATCAGCTGTCTAGATGAAGTGGGAATAAGATGAATAGTACCACGAAGCACGTGAGAGAGTATAAAAAGGCAATCTATTTCAATAAGCATGGTATGCTCATGGAAAAATCATTATTTACTATTTGGATAGCACTTTGGTTATCACAATAAATGATCATTTCACCATTACAATCGACTCACTTGTCTTCTAATAACCATTGTAACCACAGTAATTCTAATGTTGTATCAACATCAAAGTGAAGATAGTGAAATAAGGCACCATTGATGTAGCGAAAAGTGAAGACCGTGAAATAAGGTACCCTTGACATGGTGAAGAATTCGAAGAACATTAGCAAAGTGAATCATTCACGGTGTGATGATGAATTAACTTATAATGTGAACAACATAAGTGATGTTAGGATAGGTAATAGTGAGGAATACAAGATTGCCAACCAGTTGTCAATAGAATTTAGGATTCAAGAGGAGTCAAGCATTTGCCATCAAATTTAACAATAGTCTCAATTGGATTTGTTGCAATCTTGTTATCAGTAAGTCTAGCTCGAGAAGGAAAATTAGTGTCATATTTGGCTTGAGAAAGATTATAGTTGCAGGAATCTCAAGCAACCTCCAAGCCTAGAAAATATCTGAATTGTCCGAGATATTTCATTTCAAACTGTTAACTCAATTACTAATGTAGTAGAATATACTATGATGATCATTATCAGATAAGAGTAGCTGAATACACCCACAAGATGTTTGTTGGGCAACGAGAGTATTGTCGTAGGTACTAGATGTAAATCCAAGATGTTCTATGGTGGAACTAAACCTGGAATACCATAAACAAGGAGCTTGCTTCAATCCATATAATGCTCAACGTAGTCAAACACATTTTATTAGAAGTGTAAGTGTATCTAGGAGAAGGCTCCATATAAACTACTTCAATGAGATCCCCATTGCAGAAGGCCTTTTTGACATATATCTAATCCAAAGCCCATCGCTAAGGAGCGACAGCAAGGAGGCTACAAATAGAAGTAAGACGTGCAATTGGAGCAAACGTCTAATCATAGTCAATACTATACTCTTTGTGAAGCTCTTTGCTACTAGTTTAGCTTTGTAGCATTCCATTGTACCATCTGCCTTTGCTTTGATCTTGTAAGCCCATTTACAACCTCCATTTACAACCTATAGCAGACTTTTTAGGAGGCACATCAACCACATCCCAAGTATGAGATTTTTTTCTAATACTTGCAACTCATCCACCATTGCTTGTTGCCACTAGAGGATTAATACGAGCTTCTCTATATGTCAACACTTGTGAAAAGAAAAAAAAAATAGTAGAATAACAGTGAAAATAGTGAAGCCAAGCAGGCAGTTAACTTACATGAGTATAATGACGAATAGGAGAAGAAGGAACGTCCAAAGGTGGAGAATCCGTGGATAGCAGACACATATCAAGAGCTACCAAAGTGGGATTATCAGAGATATCTACATCAAGATTAGGAGAGGGAAATTCCAAAAGGGAAGATTCAAGCATGTCATCTTTAGAAAATAGATCGACAGAAGTTTTGGCGAAGAAGTGAACTATTGAAGAGTATGCAACTTATGTTCCCAAAGGTAACATGATAAGATATGCAAAGTCGATTAGAGATAGGATCCCAACATCTACACCCTTCATGCTCAATGCCATATCCAAAGAAGCAACATACATGAACACAAGGTTCTAACTTCATGCATTTGATAGGAAGAAGATGCGCAAAATATGCCTATCAAATACTCAAAGTAGATTGTAATTAGGAACACTATCATACAAGCACTCGTAAGGAGAAATGTTACCGGCAATAGGTGATAGAGTATGATTAATAGTGATATAGTAGTATGACAGGCCTCTCCCCAAAATAGTCATGGACAAGATGCTAGTATTAGAAGAGTGCATATGATATCTAAGTCATATCTATGTTTACCCGTTGCTCGACCATTTTGTTGGGAAGTTCTAGACAAGAACAATGAAAGATAGCATTGTTTTGAGAAAGAATTCTAGGGAACTCTCTTTTTCTATATTCCATGACATTGTCAATACAAAAAACCTTAATATCTCGAGAAATTGTGTTTCCATCATGGCAACAAAATTACTATAGATATGTGTAAGTTCAAATCGATTCTTTATAAAATAAAGCAATGTATAAGGAGAATAATCATCCACAAAAGCACAAAATAACAAGATGCTCCCATAGTGGGAGTAGGAAATGGCCCCAAATTTCATAATGGATTAGATCAAAGGGAGCATGAGAAATAGATTCACTACTATTGAAAAGGTAAAGCATAATGTTTTCTCAATTTACAAGGCAAGCAATCAAAGGTTTTATTGTGAACAGAGCCTAAATGAATGCTTAAAATTAGAGGACCTAATCTAGAGGAAGAAGGATGATCCAATCAAGAATGCCAAGTTCAGATGACATTTGTGGTAGCACAATCAATGAAGGAGTTGGGAAGCTTTAATGAAACAAGCTCAAAAAATCACCCCACTGTACAACTTGTCCCTAGTGCTCGTCCTGTCCGTGGATCCTATTCAAGATAACTATTCGAAGAGAAATTAATGCCAAAATCAAATTCACATAGCTGACCCACAGATATCAAGTTCACTGTGAGTTTGAGAACAATGTATCAGGTAAGGACAATTTGGACGTCAAAATGTTCCATGTAAGACCAACTATCATCTAGGAGTTATCATCTATATGAATGACAGATGCTTATGAAGTGTATGATTCTGAATTGTAGGTCATTTGATTATAGCAAGCATAATCAAAGAACAATGAATCAAGAGTACCTGGGGTCACTAACAAAGTTGAAGTACAGAGAAGTGTTGACATCTAATTTTTAATCACCTTTTTCTGTTAAAAAATTAATAAAAAATCTATGAAAATTTATAAAATTACAAAATCAAATTTGGAAGCCTTGGCCAAGCCTAGGGAACTATCTTTGAAGGAAAAATGATTTTTCATATTTTCAGTATTTTCAGCATTTTTATTGTAAAAATTCATAGAAAATCAAGAAAAAAATTAGAAAATTAAAAATCAAATTTGGAAGCCTTGGCCAAGTCTAAGAAATCAATTTTGAGCAAAAAGTGATTATTTCATATTTTTCGTATTTTTAATATTTTTCAAAAAATACAAAAATACTTGAAAATTCAGGAAAAATAATATTTGGGGCCACAAAAATGCAAAAGAAATAGTCAATATTTTTCTTTTAATACCCTTTTTATGTTGGCCATCACAAATTTGAAAAATCCAATTCAAGGTCATGTGTTCCTTCATGAGCATAATCTCAAATCGGGCCTAAAAAATTCAATTTGAGTCAATTTATTTTCATTTTTCACTTTTAAGAGTTGTGACATTGTTCTCTAATAGTTTAAATTTTTTATCTTGGCCCAATTGTACCCAGAATGACTCAATTTTGTAAAAAGGTCTTAGTTGAATTTTGCATTTTTTTAGCGGCAAAAATGAGCTTAAATTTGACAAGCGATTGAACTAGACATGAGGTGAATTTCGACCAAGCATAGGGGAGGTGTGTCGAAAATTGTGTGGAGATTTGGACTTAAAGAAATATTTCTCTAGGGATTGAATTGCAAATACTTAAAATCTCAGGGACTAGAGTGCAAATACCTAACACTTGAGGGATTATTTTGTAAATAACTAAAAGAACAGTTAGTGAAGAAATTAGAATAGAGAAGGAAAGATGGAGAAGGGAAGATGGAGAAGAGAAGATAGAGAAAATAAGATAGGAATAGAGAAGGGAAGATGGAGATGAAGAAGAGTTAGTGGAGAAATTAAAATGGGAGATAGATGAGTGGGCTATAAAAGGAGGAAGAAGGGAGCTTGAAAATGGAGATTTTTTGGGAGAGAAAATTTTGAATGTTTGAAAGGGTTTTGAGAGATTGAAGAAAAATTAAAGAAAAAAAATAAAGAGAGAGAGAATTCTTTTTTAAAAGAAAATCTTGAAGATGGTGGGAGTTTAAAGCCAAGTGTTACTATCACCAATTTCTCCACCGATCAACACAATTCATGAGTTCATCCCCGTCGTTCGAGCCGCAATCTTGATCCACATGGTGGTACGAGGTTCAAATTTGGCAACCAAATCCATCAAATCAGGTAATGATTCTAACCATTAAATCTTCGAGAATGTCCTTGCCTAAATGGATTAATTTAAGTTTCGATTATGCCGTGTTATAGCCACATGTCTTCATATGCACATGTCGTATTCGTATTGTAATTTCTACATTTTTCGCTTGAAAGATCCGAATCCCAGATTACGGTAGGCTCTGCCCCCTACTTGGTAATGTAAAGATCTCCTGTATTCCATCTCTTATATTTTGATTTCTTTATTATCAAACCCCAGAATTAGTGAGCGGAGCCATCTGCTAGAGGTTCTTTATTTACTACATTTTATATTCTATTTTTTACAATTTAACTTTCGTATTATCAAACTCCAGAATTGGTGAGCGGAGCCACCTACTGGAGGTTCTTTATTTACTGCTTTATGTATTCTATTTTCTACAGTTTAATTTTCATATTATCAAACTCTAGAATTGGTGAGCCGATCCACCTGTTGGGGGTTCTTTATTTACTACTTTCTGTATTCTATTTTCTGCAGTTTAATTTTCATATTATCAAACCCCAAAATTGATGGGCCGAGCTACCTGCTGGAGGTTCTTTATTTTTGCTTTCTGTACTTTATTTTATGCGCTTTGATTTCTACACCATCGAACCCCAAAATTGGTAGGCCAAGCCGCTTGCTGGAGTTCTTTATTTATTGCTTTCTATACTCTATTTTATGCGTTTTGATTTCTATATTATCAAATCCCAGAATCAATAGGGCGAGCCACCTGCTAGAGGTCGTAACACTGCACAGAAGTCGTTAGGTCACTCCCTCTTTCTGCTTCAGGGAATTTTTATGCTTACTTTTATATATTGCTTTTTATATCGTATCTTTTAATATTGCATTTATATTTAGAATATTTTGCATCATCAGTCTTATTTAATTCGAAAATATCAAAAAGTGTCATTCATGTGTTTTTCATATAATATAGGTCATGCATACTTTGTCATGCCGTATACGTATTCGTATTGCAATTTTCTGTTATTTTTTTATCCGAACCCCAAATCGCGGTAGACTCTGCCACCTACTTGGTGTATAAAGGTTTCATGTATTCTCTTGATTGGTTTCGCGATACGCATGTCGTATTCATACGTCTTCAAATCCGTATGTCGTATTTGTATGTCTTCGTAGCCACATAATCGTATTCATACGTCATATTCGTATTGTCATTAATTCATGCATATTCATCAAAAAAATTTTCAAAAAAAAAATCCCAGAAACTAGGAAACGGACCATTTCAACTGGCCAATCCTATTTTGATGATTTTCCTTCCCGATCTTTTCAAAATGACGATTTTGCTCCTTATAGGCGAATTGTCTTGAAAAATTCCAGAAAATTCAAAAAAACCCAAAAACTCGGAAACATGCCATTTCGACTGGCCAATTCTATTTTTGATGGTTTACTCACATGTCGTGTCCGCGTGTCCGCATGTTCGCGTTCATATGTCACATTCGCATGTTTGTGTTCGCGTGCTATATTTGTATGTTCGTTCGTATGCCATGTTTGCGTGTACATGTTTGCATGTAATGTACGTTCATATTTGTATGTCCATATTCGCATATTCATGATTGTATGTCCGCATTCGCATGTATACGTTCGCATATCTATATTTGCATATTCACGTTTTGCTTATCCATGCACCAATTACCATTCATGCATTCCATCTAAAAAGTTTTTTTTTTAAAAGAACATCTCACTAGAGCCTAAGGAGTAAACCAAGCTTGAGTTGCCAAATTAGGATATCCATGAAATTAAGGTACTGAAAGGGCATTAATTTTAATTAGGTTAATACCACGAAAAACCCCAAATTGGTACGCTCGTGACAAATTTACCCCAAACTATTTTTTTGACCACGAGAAACCCCAAACTGGTACACATGTGACAAATTTACCCCAAACTATTTTTTTAACCACGAAAAACCCCAAACTGGTACACCCGTAACAAATTTACCTTAAACTATTTTTTTGACCATAAAAACCCCAAACTGGTACATTTGTGACAAATTTACCCCAAACTAATTTTTTTTACCACGAAAAACCCAAATTATTATACCTATGACAAATTTACCCTTTATTAAATTGGATCAATACCATGAAAAACCCTAAATTGATAAACATGTGGTAAACGGAGGGTAAAAATCCTAAACCGATATACTCGTGAAGTGCCACATGCCATCCAACTAAGTAATTTAACGTTAAATTTAACGAAAATTAACGGAGGGTAAATTTGTCGCAAATATATCAGTTTGGGGTAAATTTGTCACAGGTATACCAGTTTGGGGTTTTTCGTGATTAAAAAAATAGTTTGGGGTAAATTTGTCACATGTGTACCAGTTTGGGGTTTTTTGTGGTCAAAAAAATAGTTTAGGGTAAATTTGTCACGGGCATACCAGTTTGGGGTTTTTCGTTGTATTAACCCTTTTAATTAACTAGTGTAACCAAGTCCCCGAACTCATAATCTCTAGTTTGTAAAAGTAATTTAATTCTCTCGCTAATTTACTTAGGTTTCTAATCGACTTACCAAAAAATGATTAATGGTGACTCCAAATTCTAAAATCATGTGAACAAAAAAAATCAAAGTGCGATTGGTAGGGCTTAGGAGAGTCCATATTAGGTTAGTCAATCTAATTAACCTGATAATTCGTTAAACTAGAAAATTTTCACCATCGAAATTTTTAGGTCGCGACAAGAAGCTACAAGTACAAGATTCTTGAATAATGGGACGAACTATGGACCAAAGATCATTTAAAGATAGACTAATGGACGAACTGTTGGAAGGATCCTCAATTTTAGTAGCAGTAGTGGATGGGCGTGTATGCGGACCTTTGAACCATGATTGGTTGTTTGTCCCCATAAGTTGTTTATGTTGTAGTTGATAACAATTTGTTACACAATGACCAGGTTAGCAAAAGTGTGTACATTAAGGCTTGCGCCATGAGGAGGAACCAAAAGTGGTAAGCATTGCATTTGAAGGAGTGGAGATTGATAGAGTACGCGTTGCACCTTTAAAGTAGCAAGTCAAGTCTCCTCAATTAACAATTCCACGACAACTACCTCAAGATGAGGTAAAAGGGTCTCGATATAGAAGAAAGCTCGTACAAGTTCAAACTCATCGTTAAGTGCCATCAGAAATTGCATAACACACATATGATCATGATATTCAATAAACTTATGAGCATCAAAAGTCGACTCTCATTTAGGTTCAGAGAAGGCTAGCTGATCCCATATAGTATGCATGCAAGACACAAAGTCGTTAATAGACTAACCCCCTCCTAATGCATACCTAATAGTTTATATTGATGAGCAATTGTGGAATAATGACAAGCAAGAAGATCCCAGCTTCCTTTACTGTATTTAGCTGGCCAAATTGAAGTCTGATAGATGAGTTGAAGTGTTTCAAAACCATGTCAGTATATTATGATTCTTGCTCTCTCACTCCTCCAAACTTTTAGCAAATTTGTCACCAGCCTCATCAATAGGCTGAATAGGCTCGCGAATATTTCGACTGATGTAACGCCAAAGCTTATGTCCTCCCAGAAAACTTGATATTTCTTGAGCCTATAAATATAGTTTGATGCATTCAAGATGGTCTCAATTTGTACCGAGACTTCTAATTTATCCATGATATGCAATATACTAGTATAAACCTAGAAGATCCTGTAATGAATTCGAAGAAAACCTGTTTTTGCAGAGCTAATATGGAGAAAATAAAGGTAAATATAGGTTCAGGACGATGAAATACCTCGGGAACCGACTGAAAACACCAAGAACCGGTCTGAAATGGCCGACGTGGTCTGGTCAACATCAATGAACGTGATGTGGCACCTTGGGTCAGTGCGGTCAACGGTCACAGCGATGGCTGACGTGATAGATACGTGGCAGACAACTTGGCTGAAAAGTGGCAATAATATATTTGATGATGTCACTTGCTCAGCGAACCCGATGGATCACATGTGAGGCACATGGGCGCATGGATATCACACGAAGAGGACTTAGGCGTTGCGTAAGGGCGAGTGGGAGCTACTCCGGAATTGTTTGCTGGGTTGGACTCGTCGGAGGATGAGGAACCAGTTTCTGGTGGCTTTTGTCAGTAATATCCAACAACTAACTTCGGAAAAGACTCTTACAGGCGAGAGCGTCGGAGGACCTGTGACGTGGCAGCCTGTGCGGCGGCTTCCCAAGTCTGTTGGTGATGAATTTTCAGGGGCTGAATCGTCTGAAGGCAGCAAGTCTAATGATGCTGTTCATTTTTTTAAATAAGCAAGGAGATTATCTGAACAACAATTGAGGGCAGAGGTTCAGTGACGAATGGATACCAGCACGGTTGTGGGAATGTCGCTATAACACCGTATAACTCAATGGCTGGTCGCTTCCTCAAACAATAGCTGTTCTGATATCAAGTTAAGAGTAAAGCAGAAAGAAAATTTATGTTTAATACAGATGATTCATTAGCCTATTTGTAGGCTATTCTAGATAATTATTTAAAGTAACGAAGTATTAAAATATCAAATACAATTAATTAGAAGCAATCAGGGGAGATAATTATATCTCTAACACTCTCTAAAAATTACCATCTGATGGGGATTTGGCTGAAATTTAAGTTGATTTTGCTAGAGCAGTTTAGAAGTTCAAGAGTTAGACCGAAATTATTCATTATGTGCTCTTCATTAATCTCCAACAACGTGAGACGGATTTGCCTTTACCATGCTAAATGTTTAGATAAGAAAACAATACTAGGTGGCGCACAAGATTGCTATAAATGACCATAAAACTAACTTCAAAGAAAGGACACAACGTACTCATCAACGGAACAACATTTTTGAAAGCTAGGACAAGCACTTGGTGCTGAAGTTATTGTCGCAACCTCCACATCCATGGAAAGAACATGTCTCGGTTCTGATTAAGCGCTAGGAGGGCACGAATAAACGTAGGAACACAGCGGAGGACTGACGGAGGTGTCGGATGTGCCCTGAGACTTCAGACCATGCTTCGCAAAGCACTTTCCCTCGCAGCCGCCGCATTTCTTCATCGTCAACCCCGCTTTTTGAACAAAAAAAAGCAAAATTTAGATACCCTATTCATGCTTGATGAGCAAGTAGATTGTATCATAGATGTTCTCTTTTCTAAAGGGAAGAGTATAACCTGTAAGCACGAAGAAAGACGAGGAAGACGCAAATACGCTTGAAGGAGTGTAGCCATTTAAATTGTTTTGATAATGATAACGAAAAGACTTGAATCTACAGTTCTCTGATGCTACTGATGCATCCTTAGTTGTAGTTGCTCAGTCATTTATAGCACACGTGAAGCATAAATTAAGAAATTTGGTTGCTTTATTGGAATGATTTCCATATTTTCGGGCAATTATAGTCACGCGGGCATTAGTGCGATGATCTAGTTTCCGTTTGCATAGTGAAAGACTATAAATTCCCATTTAGAAAATGCGAATTAACTATTGTAACAAGTGGACTCGCCCGGTCTTAAATTTGAGGGGCTCTTTCTTTAAACCTCTTTATATATCGAGACAGAACTACTTAAAAACAATGGATGAATATTTTTTTTCTGTATATTCTGAATATTTTAACATTTTATCATTGTACTCTTAAAGAAAAGATGTAGTAATTTTAGCATCTATAATAATGTGAGAAGTATAACATTTTTTATCCATTGTACTCTTTAAAGAACAGATGTCGTAATTTTAGCATCTATAATAAGGTGAGAAGTAGAAAAAAGTAGATTAGCAAAGTTTAGAGTAGTAGAGTAGGAGATAGTTTAGGATTTGAAGTAGTAGATTGTAAGTTAGAGAAAGGTAGGTTGTGCTTAAGTTAGATTGTATCATAGATGTTTCCTTTGTCTGGTTTTCTTAAAAGGGTAAAGAGTATAACCTGTAAGCACGAAGGGAGGGAAAAAGGGAAGAAAGAATAGAAAGGAAAAAAAGAAAGAAAGGAAAAGAAGAAAGAAAGAAAAGACGAGGAAAGACGCAAAAAAAAACGGGGAGGGAAAAGGAGAAGACAAAGACGCAAAAAGACGGCAAAATAAAAAAAAAATACGCTTCCTTTTGAAGGGTGTGTGTGTTTTGTTATAGCCATTTAACATTGTTTGATTTAATTTTGGATAGATAACGAAACGAAAAAAAAAAAAAAAAGACTTGAAAATCTACACGTTAAGTTCTCTGATGCTTACTGAATTGCATCCTTAGTTGTAGTTGTAGTTGCTCAGTCAGTTTTTATAGACCCGTTGCTTGAAAGGCATATTTAAATAAGACAAATTTTGGTTTTGCTTTTTTTTGTTGTTGTTGTCTTGTGTTTTTTTGCTTTATTGGATAATGATATTTCAATTTCGGGGCACAGCAAGGAAGGGGCAAAGGGCCCCACACAATTGGGGCCCCAAAATTATAGTTCTGACGCGGGGATATTAGTTGCGTCAGGTTTATTTTAGGGGGCGGGTGCATTATCATTAGGGCATTAGAATTATTGAATTATTAATTAGTCTTGTGTTAGGGGGGCATTATTTTTATGCGATGGTAATTATTGGATTGTTGATCTTAGTTTTCCGTTTCCCGTTTTTTTGGCTTTTGCCATAGTGAAGGACTATAAATTCCCCAATTTTATCATTTTTTAGAAAAATGCGGAATTCGAATTAAAATTGAATTAAAAATTAAATTAATTAAATCTTAAATTAACTATTGTAACAAGTGGACTCGCCCGCCGGTCTTAAATTTGAGGGGCTCTGCAGGGGGGGGGCTCCCTGGGGGGCTCTCTTTTCTTTTTTAACTTTTTTTAAACTCTTTATATATTCGAGACAGGACAGAAACTAGAACTACTTAAAAACAATAATGGTGAAATATTTTTTTTTTCTGTTATTATTATTCCTGATATTACTAACATTTTATCATGTACTCTTTAAAGAAAAGATGTAGTAATTTAGCATCTATAATAATGTGAGAAAGTAACTGAGAATCAGCCAAGGCAAAGAAATAGCAAATTTTTGTTGTTTCCTAATTTATAGGCCACAATCGACATTTAAAAGCCTCTCAAGATGAAGTTTTGCAAACATGGATTTTTTTGTTGGAGGTGGGCTGTTTTGAGGCACAGCACCGCCCGATGGATTTGCCAAAGTGCCCCGGAAGTCGTAGTAAGCGAAAGCAAGCGGGAGGAGGGAACCGGAAGACGCGATGCGAGCCGGAAGAGCCTCGTGTGAGGGTGTATATGAGCGGGTGATTGTGCGTTGTGTTATCTCTAGGTAGGAGCGCCCATTCCCACAACCTGGTGCTGGCGTGTAGGCCGGGTAGGTCATTTCCGTACTCCTGTTGTGCTTTCCGGTGTTTGGTTTTAGTGTCGTTGTTTTGTGAACCTGCTTTGCCGTCGTACTCACCACTATTGATCTATGCAGACTCGGAATCCCCGCAGAGAAATCTCCACACTTGTCAAGGCTTGTGTGCTGGTACCCGGTTGCTTATGTTAAAAATATAGAATTAAAAAAAAGAAAAGTGTGGGACGAGTTT
>JAGVVM010006832.1:0-15164 GCA_019149425.1 Psidium friedrichsthalianum
AACATGAAGTCTTTAAGAGAAAAACCATGAACCGCTCTTGGATTCTAATGATGATGCAACTCTTTACCAAGGCAATGTCCATTTCATAGTAAAACCATCGTTCCGGGGCACCTTTCTCTATCGTAGATCTTTTGTTTTTTGTTTTTTATCAAACTATCTAAATAGGAGTATTGATTTCTCGTCCGGGAAAAGAGAATTTTCAACCGGTACTCCCGGGTTCCCATTTTCCAAACCGTGTGTATACAGCCGACTACTAGCTGCCACCCCAGACATCGAAAACCAGTAACATGACAAAAAAATAAAACAAATTTTTTGCAGCTAGTTTCTCCTAACTGCACCTTTTTCAAGTTGACTACTAAAAGTGCTGTGTGCCAGATGTTTGGTCGTCCTCTACTGGCATGTGTTGTGGGATGCGACAAGCATGACGTAATTCTAAGTAAACATCTCTAGACACGTCGGGCGGATTGGGTAGGGTGAATCTTTGGGGGGTGCATTCGTGAACGGACTCGTGTGGAGGTTACTGAGTTGTGTTCCCTTAGTAATTTTAGGGTTGCTTTTACAAAATGTTAGAAACAAATCAACTATCCCGGATTTTATGCGCTTCTAAATCTGGAGAACTAGATGCCGGACCTGACTATTTCAATTTAAGAACCGGAATCGATTGCCGCCCTCTAGAACCAATAATCGACCACATCATGATCTGATCAATCCAATTTGACATTCTATCCTAATGTCTTGATTAGCGCTGAATAATGTGCACTTCACAAAAAATTTCATACAAAATAATCATTTTTAAAAATATTTTATAAAAACAATCGTATTGCTATGAACGAAAAATATTTTTCATGGTCCAAAAAATTATTGGGTGTAAATTATTATCAATAATAAAAATATTTTTAATTGGCTAAATTTTTTCAAGCAACAATAATTAATTATTTTTCAAATCACCACTTTTTTAGGAAATGCAAAATAACACGGAACGGCAAAAACCAAAAAGATGTAGTCTCTCTTTTACTTGCATAAAGACATAAACAGGGCATGTCACGACCCCACCTATCCACTTCTCCTTGATGCCAAATCAAAACTGAACTATTAACTTCTGTTTTGGAAACTTATAAACCACATCGAATTGTTAAATGGACCGGAAATTGAACCGAATCAAAATTGAGTTGCGTTTCGTGCTTCTTCTTTTCCTTGAAAGTTGACCCGGAACAACAAAATAAAAACTAAACATAAGCATCTTCTCGTACTTCATAGTCTCAAATCCGTTTCATGGGCCACATCAAGTGATACCAATACCCTGAAACTTTCATCGGATTGTTTAATTCCCGGCATATAATGCTGAAAACATAGATATAATTTCGAAGATACTAAGAGAGAGAACAGTGGTCATTAACCCCTCGATCTTTGCTAGCACAAATGTGTACAGAGGAGCAATCCCAGAAGAAATCACAGTTCGACAAGTTATCAAAGCAAGAAAATACACAGAGAGACGAGTGAATCGCTCGGATGGCTTTAACAAACAACAGACCATCTAGCCACACCGAGCAGCGAGCATGCGGGAGCAACTGTGGTACCTCTTGCGGATCAAACTGAAGCTGCAGATGAAAGGCAAACAAGAAACATAAGCCACGAGATTGACAAAATTTTGTACTCGAGTTATAATGCCTCAAACATAGCAGGAGTTCCAGGAGACGTGAGATGGGAATGAAGTCAGGCGAATCACTGTGAAGGCTTCTGATGTCAAGATGGGAGAACGTCAGCAAACATCTGAACCGCGTGACACCCATCTTATTCCCACTCCAAGAAAGCTTCTTTGCAATGCGCTCTTATTGAGGTGACATGTTCCAAATTTAATGCCAAACTTCACCTTGAACCAATCATGAAATTTATATCAACCCGCAGGGTTGGGTCATATTTGGAATTTCTGTTGACATCATTGGCCAGAAAAAATAGAACAGGGAGGTTCTCTTCCATGTGAATGAGCAAGTTCTGTCTTGAATATCTACAAGGAGAAACCTTCACTGTGGTTCTGTTTAGCAGTACTCTCAGCAGATTTAAGTGCTTTTCCAGTCTTCTTCTCATACTCCTCCTTCAATTCTTCCAAGCGTTTTGCTACCTGATCATACACAGATCTATGAAAGAGAGCTGGAACAAGAATCAATCACAAACATGTAAGCAGCACTTGAGGCCTCAGCCGACAAAACCATACAACTCTTGAAGCATGTGCAGGGAAAGAGTCTTGAATTTGGTCATGTCAACATATAAGCGAATAAGATCAATAATCTCCATTTCATGTCGTATGGAAGATTAATTCATTAAGAACAAAACTGAAGAACCATTTATTTAAAAGAAATTGATATCTTGTAGTGAGAGGCACAGAACAAATGGTCAGGCAATCATGATTCCTGAAGCAAAAAGATCCTGCAATGTCACCGTAGTAACAAGCATATTTTAAAAAGAAACATGGAATCTGCGACTGCAAAAGTTGACATGACCAGGAGAAACAACAAGCATTGGCAAGTTAAAACCTTAATTGAATAAGCCATTGGTAATAATGTATCTGGATCCATCGCATGCTCAGGGAAGTTACGCAAAGCATGAACGAGTTTCTCAAATGGTAATTCGACCTGACAAACAAGAAATTTTCCTCATCAGTATGCAGAAACTGAGAGCATTGGTGGAGGTATGTGCTTAGATACTGACCAACTCATCATGACAATACTTTAACAAAGCCAAACCAACTTGGAAGACAATTTTGACACCCTGTTCAAAAAATACAAAATTGTGTTAAGAATTTCCAACAACAAAACAACAACAAGACTGTCTCCTTTTCGCGTGCCATCGCGAATCTGAAGTGCGGAAACCAACTTTATCCTCTTCTATTTTATTACCCCTAGAACAAACAAAAAAATGGTGCTTTCAAAGAGAAAATAATGGTAATTTTGCCAACTACCAACCTCAAAGAGAAAAACATCCCAAATTCGAAGAGCCAGGTGAAATGGGAAAGAGTACGCGAACACGGTGATGAACCATTGACTTGCATACATACTGGGATTTATCATTTCTTCACTAAAATGCTCCCCCAGCTTTGGCAATTGTTCTTTAACCAACTGATCAAACTGAAAAAGATACTGTTGAACCAATGGTAGTCCCACCTAACAATGGTATCAAAAGAGAGACTGAGAGTACTGAAATTTTCTTCATCCTAGTCAGGATTTGAATCAAAGGCCAGACCAATAAGGGAAAATAGGCGATTCTTTTTCTATTTTCTATTTTTTTTCTGAGGCCACATGAAAATAGGCAATTTAGCTAGTCATTAAAACATTCTCCTTGTGATGTTCTATCAAAAACTAGAAAGAAGCAGAAAACTAAAGAAATGAATCGAGGAGTGCATCAGATCTAAACAATGCAGAAGTAATATATTACCTTCTTTACATCAGAACGATGAAATAAGCAAGAGAAAAAACTGCTAATAATTTGTTCTTATAATCTCAATTAGCACCCTCAAGTTCCCTAAGAGACGGCTGCTTCTGACAGGAGTCAGCGGTACAGCCTATCTAAGAAACAAATTTTTATGAGAATAAAGACAAGAAAGCAACCATATGCTAAGAAATATCAACAATTCACACAAAGAAGAGAGGGATATGGCACTGACCAAAGGATGAGGTGTTCAATTTCCTACAACATAGAGCATAATGCCACAAAAATACTCCGTAGCCACCTCCACATCCATGTTGAAGGATTAGACTTAACCATTTTTGTTTATTTTGTAATTAAAAAATTAGATGTTTCCCTTATTTTAGAAGTTTCCTTCCATATAGCATTCCATCCTTGCATGGTCCAGTTCAAGTCACGGGTAATTTTATGGGCTTCAACTGCTATCTTGAATTTGCAGGTAGGACTCGAAGCTTATTATCTGAGGGGAATACTAAATTCACCGAAATATCCAACTTTCCTTTGTGCTTAAGGTGCAAACATTTGCCAGTTGCATGCTTTGTATGTTTGAGATAAGTGCATGCCTATTGCTTGCGCAATCCCAGCATCACAGCTCACAGGCTTGTGCGGGAGAACAGGGGGACCGTGATTTGAAACATTACAAGCACAGGACAGGAATATCATTTGCAACAGTAGAAGCAGAGGGAGGGGGGTTGCTTTCGGATCCACTAATCATTAAGCGGATCCTCAGTTTGCTCATCCAAAGAAAGGAAAATGGTCACGCAGCTTGACAACATGAACTACGCAAAGCGGTTACGCTTCAACCAGATGGCTGCAATTTATTGTCTAAGATGGGTAACAAGATTCTGCTTAGTTCTAGATAGGATAAAAAGTAGCTGTAAGACATAAATAAAAGCTAGCACATTCTAGGTTGAACATGCCAAAGTGGGTATCTCAAGCGACAAAGAAGTACCATATACAAGCCTTCCATGGGAGAATGAACAGCTCCTTTCAGTAATGCCACCAATAACCAAAATGCATCTTCTTCACTCATATAGAGAAGCAATAGCCCAGCTACAAAGCCCATGCCCTGCATTTCAACTAATAATGTTGGCCACTTTAAAGCAGAACAAAACGAGCCATATACTCATACAACAAATAGTCAAACCTGAACATATCCAACGTCCCTATCATAGACAGAATATGCCTTCAGAACATTATACAGGGACCTCTGACCTGGTCCATGTCTCTGTTGAAAGAAAACATGGGAAGGAAAGGTTCTAGAAATATCGCGAATTATGTCCAGCTCCGAAGCTGAGGTCTCGTATATCACCAATTGCTGAAAAATATACGGTTGTATTGTATCAGCATGATTGGCCTCGCTTGATGTTGGGTGGAAAATGTAGGAAATTAAGTTGTCATGAATTTAATAAATTCACAAGTTAGAAAAAAAAATGAACAACTTCCGGAAAAGGACTATATTTTCCCTTTTTCAGGCAGTTGTTATCTTTAAACTGCAGGCTTGCTGTATGTCATTAAAATTCCATTAAGCCTCCCTCCCTCCTTCTGTTTCCCAATGAACGCATAAAAATTTCGGAATGATGCATTGTTTGGTTATCTATGACATGCCTGAGAATTCAACGGAAATTTAGCAGACTCACAGTTTATTTAGCAGGAAAATACTTAAGAGTTCCAAGAAGAAAAACACATACACTAGGATATTATTTAAGCAGAAACAAGTACAGAAGAATGATCACCTCATAAACCCCAGGATTCATCAGCAAAAGATCACGACTTCCAGAAATCAGCTGCCAGACAAGACCTCTCAAACAGTCTGGAATTCCTTTCCTTATTCGTCTTTTTACCACATGAGGCTTCCTCCTAACATAATGTTTCCAATCACTACCTCCAACCCCAATCATCTTCCTCCATTTCTTAACCTTTCTTTCCTCCCTGAGAACAGAGAAATCATTTGCCAGATTCTCGTGATCACACTGCTTTTTATTGAATGATCCATCAAACCTGTTGAAGGGAATGAAGAACATACCTTTCAAACTCATCCTTTGACTTCCCCTTGTTTACGCCCTCAGGAGAGCTATTTACATCCTGCTTGACAAAACCAAATCTGTCCAATGGTCTCGGTGAAGGCAGTGGCCCGACTTCACAATCGTCTATTCGTTTCTTTTCCATCTCAAATGTCAAAGTGAAGCTCCAGCTTGTCAAAACACACACCACGGATCAATCTTCTCCAACATGGTCATCTTTTTAGACCTGGGAAAGGAAAACGCAAAATGTTTTGGGTAACGCCTGACATAAAATTGAGAACACATCATCACAAAGATAAAAAGGGCCTCCCTGCCCCACAGGTCTACAAACCGGACGAGAAAAGTGGAGCCCAATTTCAAACTAATTAAAACGAGATACCAACATCAAACTAATGAAAGCATCAGAACGGCAGAGAATGCAATACAGTAAGGAAGGACTGGGGACAGATCACCAGTAGCTGCAAAAGCTCAAAAAGACCATTAACGTTAACGATATCAGCAACACACCACACAGAAACTGGAGTCCAGACAACCAGCGGAACACCAGAAAGTTCCCAAACTCCAGGCAGAGGAAACAAACCCAGGAGGCAATATCAATATTCAGAGCGAAATTCCTCTCAGTTCACGCCACAACAGGACAGAAGCGCGTATCAATGCCAGCAAAAACGACTCGTCAATCGTCACCTCAAATTCAACCCCGCACAGACAAACAACTACAGCCAAGAAAACCGAAGGAAAACAAAAAAAAAAAGTCCCTTTCATCGTATTCGACTCAGAACAAGACCTAAAAAGCATCGCACGAAAACCGAAGGCGAATCAGTGAATTAACGCGTAAATTTCGACAATTTTGCGAGGACAAACCCGGGCGTTGGAGATTCTTCTCCTCTCAAAAGGCTTTGCGAGTGTGATCGGCGAATCAAATCATCGAGCTAAGTGTTGGGTCGAATTGACTGAGCAAGGGCGAAATAAGGATGAACAGCTAAGGAGCATCGAATAGTGTCATGAGACGGATTCCGAAAATGGTAGCTTCCATGCTTTCGCTTTCGTTCCGTTGCGTATATAACAAATGGCGATTGGCTCGTTACAGTTAATTCGGTCCAGAAAAAACGATTTTCTTTATATGTTTCTTCGGCACGTTATTTGTGGCTAATTCCATTTTAGATCCTTACTTTCAAGTGATTTTTGCAATTTAGTCCTTCAGGCAAATTGATGGGTCACTTATTCCTTTTGATTGAGCTCACGGCATTATTGAACTTCGAGATTATTGAGTCAAAATAATCTAATATCGGAATTATCCGCACGAAAGTTAGCATGTGATTGATAACCACAAGTCTGACTTTTTACATGGAGCGTCCCCCAATGTCAATTGATTTGTACGTTAGTGCAATCATTGAACTGAACAAAGTAATTAAATAAAAACCAGCTTGTTTCTATAAAAAAAAAAAATCATCAAACTTGTCAACCTACACGTATGTTTCTTAAAAATATCTGAACTTTCAACCAAAAAAGAATATATCTAAGCTACTTAATTTGACGAGTCTCGTGACGAAATTACCAAATTTGATGATTTAAATAGATGGACGATGCATGTTCTCGAATCCATGCGATGATAAACTTTCGACAATTTCTATATATCTCGATAGCCAAAATAAGGGGGAAAATTCATGGATTTTTTTTTTGAAAAAGGAAAAAATAAAAACATAAAGGTTTTCATTTATTTTGTGCAAAATAAATGATTTAAAAAATATTTTCATAAGAACAATCATTTGTATCACTTCAAGTAATGATCTATGTTTCGACCCAAAAAAAAAAGTATGATTTATAAAAAAATATTTTGTTATCAATAACAATTTTTTAAAATATTTTCATAAAGAACGATAAATAATTTCATTCGTTATTTTTTTAAACCAATATAAGTCATCATTTTTAGAAAAATAAATTGTAAATAATTCATTTTTTGTAAATTTAATTGAGTAATTTGAAAAATATTTTTCTAAAAATAATCCCTCATTTATTTTCACAAAACAAACTAAGTGGATTGAAAAACATTCATTTAAATTGATTGGTTGTCGCTTAAAATAATTAGTCTATTAAAAATATTTTTATTGTCAAAAATCACGTATATTTTAAATTTTTGTGAACAACAAAAGTAAAGGAAAATTTCAAAAAAGGACATAAAATATCTTTATTTTTTTAAATAAGGGCTTAAAGTGTCTTATTATTTCAGAGAATGATCTAAGAGAGGTTATTTAGCCATTTACATTTTCTGAATATTTTTCCTTTTCCTCCTTTTTTTTCTTTCTTCTTTTCCTTTTTTCTTTTCAGGGGAATGGCCACCGGCAAAGGTGGCTCGCTAGATCGGGCGAGGGATCGTCTCGCCCAGGCGGCCGTTGGCCGGGGCGAGGCCGGCCTTGCTCCGGCCGTCGACGGCGGCCTCTCCTGGGCATTGGAATTCTGCCATTCTTCTCTGATTCTTCTTCTTTCTTCTTCTTCGTCCTCCCCTTCTTCCTTTTTGTTTGGTCAGCAGTCCTCCCCTTCTTTCACTCGTTGTTGTTCTCGTTGTTCTTGGTGAGCTCGGCCAGAGACAGAGAGAGACAGATGAATGGGCACGACTCCAAGTACTTCTCCACAACGAAGAAGGGTGAGATCCCCGAGCTCAAGGAGGAGCTCAATTCGCAGTACAAGGTCCCAATCTCGTCTCGCATTCTTGTCCGCCATTGATGTCTGATCTTCACTGATTCGTCTCTGTGCCTCTGCTTGCGCAATGTTGTCCTGCCAGCCGATCTTCACTTATTCATTTCCAACGCCCTGCCCAGGCGAGGCCCTTGCCAGATCGGCCATCGAGGAGGCCGCTCTCAATGGCCACCTAGGCAAGGCGAGCCCTCGCCCAATCCGGCGAGGGCGCCCAGAGTTTTTTCTAAAAATATATATATATATATATGTACAAAATATAAATTTATTATTTTAAAAATATTTTAATCGTTTTAAATTTCCAACTACGCCTGATATTTCGGCAAAACGCTCCGCCGTTTCTTATCCTCTCACTGCCCCCCGCGAGTAACCCCGTCAGGGTCACTCAGCCTGAGAAGTTCCCCGTCTCATGCTCACTCTTGATTTCCCTCTCCTTGAACCGATGACAACAAGGTGATTTCAGATTCGCTCCTTTTGGTAATCCCCAAATCCCACTATTATCAGTCACTTTCAAGGTTCCATCTTTCTTCTCCGCAGATGGTATTGACCTCCAACTTTTGTGCCAAAGTTCGCGTTCTTCCACTTTGGTAGATTGCAGATAGTATTGGACACGATGTGTATGTAGACATTCTTGGTGTATGCTAGGACATGGCTGTCTGTCTGTCATTTGCAATAATGGGTTCTTCAAGTCTCGAGAACTCTTGGGCGTTCACATTGGAAAGACCGGTTCTTGCTCGAATCAGAGTGTTCGCGGCGGTCTTACTCTGTTTCGTCTAGTGAAGTTCCAAACTTTGTGCAAAGCTGAACATGGGTTGTCGTGTAATATTGATTCGATACCAAGCTCTCTAGACATGATTGGAATCGGCCGTTGAGGTTTCGCGGCGGTTCTAAGTCGCCCCCTGGATGTCCTGTAGAAGTAGAAATGAGATCGGGAGCGGTGAACTTAGTGATATTGAACGGGTTATGTGAGGAAAAGAGGTAGTGGTATTAGGAGGAAATACTCGCTGAGATTGCGCCCGAGATTTCGGTTGTTGGCCTCGAGATTCAAGAGGGTCTCGGCTATGTCCACGTTGAATGATTTGGGCTGTTCTTGAGGAAGAATTTGAAGAGAGTGACTCTTTCAGCTTCAATTTCTGTAGCATTGGCTTTTGTTATATTTTTCTGAAAGTAACGGCTTTGCCTTCTCCAAACTTGTTCCTTACTCGGACTTAATTATGAGCCTTCAAAATGGCAATGTTACTAAGGTTTTGCTCGAAGAAGGGTCTCGTCGGATATATTACAACACAAGCTCAGGAAGTCGTGTAGATGATAAATTTCCAGAGGAAAAGTTGACAGAGAGTAATGCTCCGATTGGAACTGGGATGATATAACTGAAAAGAAGGAAGTTGTTCCGGCTGGAAAGATGATTGGTGCAAGCATGCCTAAGAAATCGTCGAGAGCACATGCTGCAATGCCACAGTGGCAGCTTTCCACTCGGAAGATTGATCACGATGAAAGTTTCTTCTAAATTTGATGAGAGAAAAAGGAACAACATATAGCTCAGCCCCTCAGTCAGTATTGATGTCCATCAGGAGTACGTTAATAACTATAATATCACTGTGGATTCCTTTGACTCCACTGATGTGGCTTCTTTATCGACAACTTTCTGCTGCTAATAGCCCTGCAAAAAAGAGGCGGCCTAATAATCAGACAGTCAACTTTGACGATGTTGAGGGTGTTGACGCTGCTAAGGTTGAGCTTATGGAGGTGAGCTGTTCTCTCTTGCACATGTAATACTGCATGTTTTTAATTTGGCTTGTAATGGATTCGTCCATCTAATGGTTATGTGTCATTGTTCTGATTCTGCTCAGACACAATGACAGCACAGAATGGCCTTGGTGAGTGTGATACACCCTTCATTGCACAAACTTTTGCACAGGAAAGCACAATGAGAAGGTTTCACTTGTTCTAAAAGTGTACACCGTACGCTTCAGAAATGTTGCGTTCATTCAAATATGTTCCTAAGCACAAGATTGACTGATTTATCCAAATTGACAGCCATTGACCTGATGGCTCTTACTGAAGGACTTTACAACTGTCTGGTACTGACAAAAGTAACTAATGTTAAGTTAATGAGTGGCAATTAAGAATATAGCATGTTGATTGACTGGTCCATTTTCAGCTATACATTGTTGATGTCTGGGTTTGGATAGTTAGCATAGACTTGCCTACTTCCACGAGTTGGGTATCTAGCCTATGTTAATCTAATATATTTAGAGTTGTTCTTTATTACTGTTAAAATATGTCTTGAGTTTGAGTCCATCGAATAAATCCGGGCCGAAGCGAAGTGATGAACGCTCACGTAAAAGCGAAGTAATGAGTGGCAGAAAGTAGCACATTGTTTGACTGGTCCATTTTCAGCTATACATTGTTGATGTCTGGGGTTGAATAGTTAGCATAGACTTGCCTACTTCCACGAGTTGGGTATCTATCCTATGTTAATCTGATATATATAGAGGTGTTCTTTATCACTGTTAAAATATGTCTTGAGTTTGAGTCCATTGAATAAAATCCGGGCCGAAGCGAAGTGATGAATGGTCACATAAAAGGGAATATACGGTTCTGCTGTGAAACTGAAATAAAAGGAGGGGCACACGAACTAGTCTTCTTGTTGATGTCAGATTCTTGAAGCTGAAGTCGGTTGTGAAATATTTAAAAGAAGAAATCCAGCTTGGACTTTGGTTGACCGTATCTTGCATAGAATTCCTTTTAATGTTGAATTCAGCCACTGATTGTTCCTTTGCAAACACACACACACACACACACATATGGATGTTCATTAGTTTTAGAAGGGTGTTGAAGCGCTGATTAGTACTTGATAGTGGATTATCTTGTGGGTTTTGTTTGTGAATTACAACCAAGAAGAATTGGTGTTCAAGCCAATTAAATCTTGTGAGTAAGATTTATGAATTCCTTCATGGGATTGAGAGATTATTTCGTGAAGAACTGTGAGACTAAACATTGCGTGAGTTACTGAGTGTAATTGGGGATTGGGAAATACTGAGAGTGTTTGATTGGAAAACACTAATGAGTGACTCGAGTGTGGTTGCAATCTCTGTTGTATCGCTTGATCTATAATAGAATTCATTGTTGCTTTCCCCGTAGACGTAGGTCACCCGACCGAACCGCATAAATTTGGTGTTATCCTTATTTTCTTGTTCTATCTATTTTATTGTTAATCCCTTGCTTTCGCAACAATTACTGTGATATAGATCGCAGGAGGTCAGTTTCATTGAGGTGAACTTATGCCATACTTATGTCTAGATATAGACATTACTCCAATATTCATATTCTAATACACTTCTAACTTGGCTTCTATCTCAAACCAGTGAAAGATGTAAGTTTGATGGTCATTCCTACTGACAATCGGTTGGAACTCAAAGTCATGTCTTTTGGTAATGAGCACTCGAAAGCTCTGCTGGAATGGAACTTATAGATCATATGTTGGCTTCTTGAATTTTCTATGGAGTTAGGCTTGGAGCTTGTAGAAGCTTGGTTCCTTTAATGTTCTGTGTGGTTACTCCAATCCTTCTCCATGTCTTTATGGTAATCTATGTTAGTTTGACTAGTCCTTCAGTTTTTTCGCTGAAGTGGTATATCAGCTCATTTGATTTGATAGCTTCTATAGAAAATGCTGGTTGGACCTTAAACATTCCAGACATATAAATGTTTTTCACTGCTTAATACTTATGCAACTTAAATGTGGCTGTCTTTGCTAATTAATGTATACTTACGTTGTGTCTCACCTGTGCCAATTTGTAGATAGTGTCCTGCCTTCAAGGGGCAATTAACTACAAAAAGCTAGGGGCTAAGTGCCTAGAGGGGTGCTGCTGGTGGGTCCTCCTGGAACTGGGAAGACACTGCTGGCCCGTGCAGTTGCTGGAGAAGCCGGAGTACCCTTTTTCACTGTTTCTGCCAGCGAGTTTGTGGAGTTGTTTGTTGGAAAGAGGAGCTGCTCGGATCAGAGATTTGTTTACTGCTGCGAGAAAGTGTTCCCCATCAATAATATTTATCGATGAACTGGATGCTGTTGGAGGAAGGCGTGGTAGAAGCTTCAATGATGAACGGGACCAAACACTGAACCAGGTAACTTAGCTATGGAACTTTCAGAATTATTTTCAGCTAACACCAGAGAAGTGAGGGTCGTTACATCACGTCTGTTATATGAGGGCTGACTTCTTTGGTCAATGCTTACACTGGTGGAGGTGATAGTCACGCAATACATTGGAAAATTCCGAGAGACTTGTAGTGGACCTTCTGCTACTCTTGCTTAGAATGAAAGTTCTTCTGGTGGTTAGATGAAGGGTAGAATTTTCATCATGCAAATATTGGATTCTATATAGAGTTTGTCATTTTATTGCTTCCTTAGCTTCACTGGATTCTAAATATATTCTATATCTGTAGCTGCTGACAGAAATGGATGGATTTGAGTCAGACACAAAAGTGATTGTTCTTGCAGCAACCAACAGACCTGAAGCATTGGACCCTGCTCTCTGCCGTCCTGGTCGCTTCTCAAGAAAAAGTTCTCGTGGGAGAGCCAGATGAGTAAGGAAGGAGAAGGATTTGGGTGTACATCTGAGAGGAGTTCCTGTGAGGAGACGTTGAGCTTATCTGTGATCTAGTAGCTTCTCTCACCCCAGGATTTGTGGGCGCTGATCTTGCAAATATATGTGAATGAAGCGGCTCTTCTTGCCGCTCGTAGAGGTGCGTCAAAAGAATGCTCTAGAATGCTTTTTGATGCTATTGCTAACAGATGAAGAATCATCTGAGAACTTTTTTACACAGAAAAAACTGAAGAAGGGACTTTGGAAGTTGAGTAACTTGGCTCAGGCATACTGAAAACTGCTTTATCTATTTGAAATCCCTGTTTTTCTCTTTATCTATTGCGGTTTCTCTCATCTCATGAAGTAAGAGACTGAACTGATGAATGGGGACTATGGTGATTTCTGGAAATTTCGCAAGGCCACGGTGAAACAGTTTTAAGGGCAGGATATTATGGAAGCGGTGGAAAGAGCTAAATATGGTATCAAGCTAAGCAACCCTTAAGGCACACATGCAATCAGCAAGGAGCTAGGAATAATTGTTATCCCTTGGATTTCCATCCATGATGGAAGGAACTGACACAAGAGAAGATGGACTTCAAGGACCCATGGGTTATCAAACTCTAAGCGGATGAAAAAGGAGCCTTTGGTCCACTTTTTCTTCATTTAGTACAATTTTTTTTTTCCCTAATTTGTAAGCATAAATGGCATTCTCTCCTCATTTCGGATTCATAATCTTTCACCACACTTTTGTTGAGAACCTTGTATATGAATATCAGAAAAAAACACTAACGTCCACGATTTCTTTGACCTGGATCAATCTGTAATCTTTTGGGATGTCTTTATTTTTTGTCTTGACCACTGCTGTTTCATCTTGCAGCAATCTGTTGTGATCATCCTTTTATTGTATCAATCATGAACAGACAAAGAGAAGACAGTCACACCAAGTTCCTTGGACTTTCATATCCATGTATTGAGGAACAAACAACGAGAAAAGATGACCCTTTCCTGCTATTTGCGGCAGGCGCCGTCCCATCTGGGGAAAAAATGCGCCACCTCTTGAGAGGAAATAGCTTGGAAGATTTATTCTGGGATTGGAAAAGTAACTGATGGCAGCTCGGGAAATTCACCTCTTCGATCTGTTGCCCAACTGCTGTTTGAATGATCTTGTGAGTGCTTAAATCTCCTGTTTAGTACACGTCACAATTGTGAGAAATAGGTCTATGATTTGATCATCGAAAGCTTTAGTGCGACAAAATTTACGTGCTCCTGGATCCATTGATGTCGAGCATTGATACTTTAATCGATATCAAACTGCCCTTTCATATATCTGAGGATAGTATCAAGCGATGGACTCTGAGGAACGGTCCTCAGTTTGGGGTGTTTTTCCCAGAATTGTCTAGTTTGGAGTTAGTTGGTCAGAAGCACTCGACAATTCTTCATGAAATGGAACTCATCAGTTTTGTGGGTAAAGCTGGGGACTACTATTCCAACATGACACAATTTTCACTGCACATGAAGACATCAAAGCTCACTCACAAACCTTAGTTCTTTGTTGTCAGCTTCGTAACTGTCAGCTCAAAGACCCTTTGATTTCCGCAGATATTATGCTTGTAACTGGATGTTCGGAAACATTCACATACCGTGAGTTTCTTCTCTCTATTATGCAGAAACATTTTTGAACATATTTTAGAGAACTCTAAGTGTCATTATATCGTTAGTGTGTTCTTATCTTTATATTAAGTGCTGCCCAACTCATTCATGTTCGAGGTGAATAGCAATAGATCACGCGTTCAAGAGTACCTAAAATTTTCTATAAACTTGATGTCACCGGAAAGACCTTTTGATGTTCGATTTCGAACTTGAAATGAATGAATAGTACAGGGTTATTTTTTGAAGGCAACTGTTTTCAGATGTTTTTCAACATTTGATGTTTGGATGACAAAAATTGATCGATTTTGATGAAACATAGCAAGGTTAGATTTAGGGGAAAAGGGGAAAACGCTTCTCTCTAATAAGAAGGAAAACATCATTCTTTACACCACCTAACCAAACAAAAACTAATTCAATTTCCTCCGCAAAATGATTTTTATGAAAAGATCCTTGAAGATTTAAGTGAAACAAAAACACCTTAAAGATATAAAGATCCTCCGTAACATCAACGAGAGAAGATCTACTTGGACCAAAAAGAAGACGTAACATATCTTACATAAAAAAATCTAATTAGTTTATCGATAGAGAAAGAAGAGCGATTTGGAAATGATGCACATATAATATGGGAAGATTATAGTAGATTGTTAAGGCAAAGCATTATAGCGCTCATCGGTGATGCCTTGCCTACTGCAAAAGGAAAGAGTTGCTCTTGTATGCACTTTGGGATGAAATGAGTGGGACACTCGGATACGTATAG
>JAGVVM010006833.1:0-22583 GCA_019149425.1 Psidium friedrichsthalianum
CAGAATGTTTAGTGGCATTGTGTAAATTATTTTCTTCTCTTTCTATGTGGCATTTTTAGTAGGTTTCTTTTTAAATTTTATGTTAAATTTATGTTAACCGAAGAGCTAAGATTTTAGTTTAAAATAACCTAAAGTAGGGGGGGGGGGGGGGGGGGTGCGGGGGGGGGGGGGCAGCTGGACAGGGGCCTTAGCCGGTAGGCTGCGTGCCACGCCGACGGCCGGGTGCCGCTCACCGCCCGGCCCGGCCCGGTGCCGGGGCCCATTCCGTCTGAGAATCGGGCGAGGTCCTAAGGTCTCTCCACCCTGGCTCGGGTGTGCCATCTGTTGCCCCAAGCCGCGGTGAGAACCTCGCCACCCGGCTCCGCCAGATCTGTTGACGGAAAAACCCATAATGGCGAACAATGATTGAGGTTAGATGCACCAACACCCGATCAAGCACCTGGAGTCCTGAGTCGGAGCTGTCATAAACCACTTCGTTTTGATCCCAAACAAGTTCGTATAGGCCTGCGTTGCGGTTTGGACTGGTGCCTACAGTAGTGCAAGTCTCCTGATCATTGCAATGAACCGGATACTATGCCGTACTGTGAGGGGAAAAATTACTTTCCTCGGGGTTGTAAGCTGCCTCCTTCCGAAGGCCTAGCCCCCCCTTTTAATTATGAGAGGAACATTAGCAAACCAGAAATATAGCAAGTGCCATTCAGTAGGGGTGCTTTTGTCACGGATCGAGGGGAGTGTCGTGCGGGGCCCGTGACCGTTTGGTGTGGCCTAGGAGTTAGTTGACCGTGAAGGCAGTTGCCCAGGTTCTAGGAGTTTCCAACTCCAACCCACCATGCCGTGGCCAGATCTGGCGAGCCAGGTGGCGGCTCGCCGGCCCTTGCCTGGGCCAGCGAGGTTCTCCTCCGAGTGCTGGCAAATGGCCAGCCACACCCTTGGCCAAGGCATGTACCTCCACTGGCTCCTCCGGCGATGGGCGGTGGTTGGCCGCCTAGTCTCACTGGCAGGCCTTGCTCCAGGTTGCTCTTCCCCCCTCCTCCCTTCTTTTTTTTCTTTTCAAAACTAAATTTTATCCTTTTCTTGATTTTTAATTAATTTAAATAAAATTTTGAAAAAAAATATACCTTTAAAAATGCCACGTGGGAGAGAGGAATTAATTTTAAAATATCACGTCAGCATTTTCCGTCAGAATTGACGACATTAACGAAAGAACACAATTGCATCAATTTGCAACAGTTTTCAAACGTTGATTGCACTTTTTGAAAATTTAAGACTCAATTTACACTTCGCGGACAAGTTTTAAAACGTTTAATGCACATATTCTTTTTTTTTTTTCATTTAGGTTTCACCACGTTTATTCTATGCCATGCCAAAAATATACCAAAGTTCTACTAAAAAGTGGAAGCAGCATAGAAATTCTTGTGGAGTTTCTCTTCACGCTATGGTCGCTTCCTTCCTTCTATTTCTTGCTACTAAAGTTTCCGAGAAGTTGCCGACGAGTTCACATTTCTTAGACAACCATGACCGTTAAAGATGCTAGCATCGTACTCAATCCTCGACTCGTCACATAGCTGAATCTCCCGAACAGGAAGCTCCTTAGATTTCGTCCCGTGACATGTTGAGCTCATCTCCCTAATCTATCACCGGCTGTCATGCCTGGCTGTATCATGAATCCAAAAAGAAAGATTGCCGAATATCTGTTCACCCAGCATACTACACTTTGTAAACAGTGTTTCCCTGAATGAATCATAGCCAAGTACAAGACCGATAATCCTCCCTCCACCACAGACCATCTTGAAATTATACAATCCATGAAGTGAAATCATGGTTTTTCTATAGGTGATTCTTAAATTGTGTTGTCATTTCATGGTAGCAAATTTCATCGCTGCATCAATAATCTCAAAACACGTTAATAAATTTGGGATTGTATAACCATCTCAGAGGCTCAGACAGTCACTGGAAGTGGAAAGCCATGGAACGATTACCAGGAAATGTCTTGATTACATTCAACTGCCCGCAAATTTAGCTTGCTGAGTACCATATGCTATAGAACTATGCAGTGTTTATCTCGATGGAGCTCGCCTATATGAAGCAATCCTCGACACATCACTTGAAGGCATTTCTATAAGTAACGCTAAAGAGAGAATTCTCTGCTCCCTCTCTGCAAAAGTAGTCAACAGAATCGGCCCGTTAATTCAAAATAATAAAGAAGACAACGTCTCCTGGATGAACTGCAAGACCTATGGAAGAAATTCACGACTAGGAACTCTGAATGGAATGCACATTTAAGAATACTGATGTTATTACCGTATCACTATGTTTAATCAGCCATTCTTCTGGTCTCTATTTCTCACGGTTTAAGAAGCTCCCTCCCACAGAAACATTGCAAAGGCCACCAACCACCAAGAATTCCGACCAGAATGTATTTGTGACCAGTTACTTCAATCTTTGCGAGGCAGAAGAACTTATAGTCCTGGACTTCAACCTTCTTGGCACATAATGACTACAAAGTAGGTGACAGTAGATATATAAGTTAAGAAGTAACAATGGTTCTTCACTTCATTGGTAGAGAACATGCTCTAGGTAACTTCATAAACAATCTCGACGTGAATGTTGTTATACAAATGCATGTGAATGCCCAAGAAGCTGTCAATCACGCTCATCACCAGAGAGAGAGAGAGAGAGAAAAAAGGGAAAAAAATTGCAGGATTCCTCTCCATGAAAACAAACATCAATCTACGTATGGACTGTTTAACCCATAAAAAGATAAATCTTTTCCTTGATTCACCAATGCTTGTTTTTCTATTTTGTCCCAAGTCTTGGGGCGCGCATGATAACCTTTCTGTTCCAGAAAATTATTTTTGGAACAGAAATAGATTTTTCTATTTCTGCCAGAAACGAAAATCTTTTGTTTTTGGTTTTGGGCCAAATCTATTTCTGAAACAGATTTTTGTTTCAAAAAATAGAAAAACAGATTTGCGTTGCCAAATGAGTTCTGTTTCAAACCTATTTCTGGAATAGGTTTGGAACAGAAACAGAGAAATAGAAACGTTGTCATGCGCACCCTTGAATACATGATCCGGGGTTTAAACCAGAACCACCTTTTGCCTCTACAAACTGAGCTGATTAGAACAAAGGGAGAAAAAAGAAATAGCTACTGCATATATATCATCGAGTAGTGGGCCAAATGACAGTTTTTGCTGAAACATCAATCCATGGATTTCACTTCCATAACAAGTATAGTGTAATGATATGCAGATTAGTATGCAGATCATGATCAACAAATCGAGGATCAATAATACATGTGTGGCTGCAGGATAGTCATGAAATTGTTCTCAGATTCATGGATAAATGATATGCAGATGAAGATCCCAGAATAATATCTACAAGCAAATGCAAGAGAGTTTTCGGAGAAGATTTCAAACAGATATCTATTGGCACATTCAAAACATCTTCTGTATCCACCTCCTCACTCGCAGCTCAAAGTGGAAGATAAGAAAAGCTTATGGCAGTAGTGAACAAACCTTTAGTCTGTATGGTTCAGAATCTTGACGCATAGATTGACTACACAGCTAGAACATAAAGATTTCATGTTAACCCGTTGACAAACAACAGCAATTTGATTATAATAAATCGACAACCATAAAAGTCTATTTCCTTTCAAATATCTTAAAAAAACAAGACATAGCCATATGAAAGTTAAAGCATCTGATGTTTTTCCGCATCTCCAATTAAATGATTATTGGGAATGGAACTTCCAAGGATCATTAATCGAGCCAAATTTCCTTTTGAAGTTATACTTTGTGAGAAAGAGCTGTAACTAACGTGGGTTGATTACACATCAGATCAATTCAGCAACCGTCAACAATTAATGAAACAGATCAACACAGCTCTCTGAATACTGGAATTATGTCAAAAGAACAATTACATCACCCTCACAATCTGGTTAACTAAGCACAGATGAACTCACATGATAACCAAGGAGAAGGATGGAAAACGAAAAAGCTTTGTTAATGAATAAAATTTGCAAATTTGAATTCTTGATGCTTAGAGGAGGCCGGCTGAAGTTGCCCATCAACTTGATGTATTACAGACAAAAACAACTAACTTATAACTGTCCATTTCTACATATCTCTTTTATTTTCTCCTTTTAATATATATGGGAGCATAAGACGGGAATCGACCTGAGAACTCATGGATCTTGGTAAGCCTCTGGCCTGGACCACCACTAGGCCATGACCTTGTCCATATTGTACTCTTGAGTCCTACACTAGCTCTCAATCAAGTACTAGTATGGAGACCAATAAGGTACAAATGAGTAAACCACCTACCTTTTCTATAGGAAGATACACTGATAAAGGACTGGCTTTGTGCTAAGAAGGAATAGAAGACTTCTCAATGCAAGTTCAATAGGATGGTCCCAGTTCAACAAGACGGTAGCAAGGAAAAAGATGGAGAGCCAGAGTTTCCTAGCAAGGGTCCAAAAGGCCTTGGGACTATCTTCCAGATTGGACTCATCACACATCTTCCCCTGTTCATTGTTTTTCACAGTATCTTCACCTACGTGTTCAAGTAAATTTCAGATTCGATGGCGAACTGAGCACTTATAGCACAATTCAATGACTCGTTTGCTCCACTCACCATCCAGGGAAAATGCAAAGTGCGGCCAAGGATGAACTGATCCAATTATAACTGCAGTGCTGATAAATGTTCCCACTTTACTTCCTGAAAAGAGGTCAATTCTAACATGAGAAGCAGACAAACCGACATCGTTTGTGTGTTAGTTTCAGTGTGAAGAGGAACAGCAGTGGCATTGGGCGTCAAATGCATAGTCTACCAAAGGCATTAAACATCACTACCGCCCATATAACTTGGACTCAATCAATCAAGATGATAACCAACAGCATCTACTGAACAGAGCCAAAATGTTGCAATTAGAACTGCTATACAAGGTTATTAGCAGCGATTCACCAACACCAGCCAGCTCATAGAAGTGTAACTATACAAGAGACTGAACATGAAAAACTCCAGCCGAAGCAACGACACAGGACAAAAACTCTTTTCTGGGCCAAAGACAATGCTCTTCACTTGCCTGCTCTACCAAAGCTCCTCGCACACAGCGTACGAATGCCGAATTACAGCTGGAATGGGAAGCCCGATGAGAGCGTATTGCGGGCTGAATCCCCTCAAACCACGCCTTTACAATCCCGAGCTTGGAATGACGAACTAGAAAACGAAGTTCAGAAACAGGATTCACTTCGACACTGAGGATCGCTGCGTACTTTAACGGAAACGAAACGCGGAGATTTGCTTGCCTGGGGCATCAGAGTGAGAAAGGGCCGTGGAAGAAAGGCTCGAAGCAGCTAGAGATGCCCTAATCGGGCGAAGAAACCTCGCCGCGAACGCCATGCTGTCGACACAGTCATCTCCGATGGCTATGGCGTGCGAGTTGGAGATTCGAATCTCGTCGGCATCTACTTTTCCCGTCCGGCTCCGGCAATTTTCTTTCGGCCGAAACGACGTGGTTTGGAACGTAGGCAATTCGGTTCTTTTTGTCTTTTTGTGCATTTTGCCAAATAGAAACGACCCGTCGTTGTTTTAAATTCTCTACGGCACCGCTTCAGCAATGCACAGCGTTTTTGACAACCCACGCGCCCCCCCCCCCCCCCAAAAAAAAAAAATTACATCTTTTGGACAAAAAAGAACCTACATCTTGTGAGTCACCATGAGTCGGAAAGAATCTCCTCGATTGTGCATATTATATATAGTCATCGCATGCAATCCTCATGCATAAACTCTGTTCAACCTAGCGTGCAAATCAATAGGCGAAAACCTTAATCCGGCCCATCTAATAGCTCAACACATACAATGCTTCCGTATAATATGATCTAACAGTTGATATTGCCGTTTGATTAGCCTTTAGGAGTCGAAAGGGTCGGTCCAACCTTTGGCAAACGATCGAGGGAAATCCCAAAAAGTTTTTAAGCGCCCATCGAATTGCCGCTTAAGCGAGGAGGGTTTGTATCAAATTCATGACGTAAAAGCACACCTCCCCCTAAAATCCCTACTGAAGCAATACCCATGGCCCATGATTTGGCGGGATCACACCAATGGAGCATTGGCAGAAGAGTCAACACGAGCGCGAATAGCACCGGTCCAGCAACATTGCCGACCGAGCGAACCAAACCAGCTACGACGTCGACGCATCATCGGCCCATGATTCACAATCGACGATGTTCAGGGACGCAACTGCTTTTTTATTAGGTGCGGCGCTTTGACTTGACATCTCCATTTAAAAAACGAAAGCGTGCGCCCGCTAAAAATAAAATTTTGCCTCCAAGACTTCATTATTACATCCTAACGACTTGTGCGGTTGGCCAGTCCCACTCCCACTTTTGATTTTCATGATTATTTTGCGGATGCTTATAAATTTTTACTCGATATTCGATTAATCTTAAACACTTTTTTTTTTCCTCAGCTATTCTAATTCCTCTCGTCTTAAGAAGTCTAGCAAACGGGCACCTGACATTGAAAGAAACACAAATATCCACTGTCATGAGCAGAGTTGATTTAAGAATTACCGTAATGGACGGTATCATGATCCATTTTTCGAGAATCCAATTTTATGAAAGAGGATGATACCAATGGTTCATGAGTTTCGATCTAATATGCATGTCCTCCTAAACTTTTAATTTGTTTAATGTGATATGTGAACTTTAACCTAACGTGCAGTGTCCTTCTTGAACTTTTAATATATTCTACATGGCTCGTGAATTTGGGTATATTGTTTGATATGATCTGTGAACTTTGAAATATTTACATAAAAATTTAGGGATTATATTTAATATTTATGAATAGTTCAAGAATCAAGCTCAATAAATTAAAAATTTAGGAATGGTATTATATAATTAGCCAAAGTTCGAAGATTAGGGCAAAAGTTGATCTTATTCTTTTTAAGAATTCTAAACTCAGTTTATTTATTTATTTATTGAGAGTCTGGAAGCGCAGTGAACTCGTGAACAGCTTACTCTGGAAAAAATGCAAATAGATTTAAGGTGGGAGAGGTGGTGGGATCTGATCTCCTGCACCGCACGCAACCGCCAAGAACTTGCAGCTTTACGACTCATCGCCATCACTCCCGTAACTGAAAAAGAAAGCATCTCATTCTCTTTCTCTCTCTCTCTCTCTCTCGTCTGGTCTCCACTTCGTTCTTTCTAGAGTCTCTTCTCAGTCCACTCCCGAAGAACACGCCTTTTCACATGCGGCGGTTGCTTCACATGCTCCTCGCTTACCGAATTGGCGCGCCATCAAGAGGAGTTCCCCGTTCTCCTCGTGATTCCTTCGAATTCCATCGGCTTCCCAAGCCTCTGGACATGGAGTCTTAGTTGCGGGATCTGGTTGTTTCTCTCGCGGCGTGATTTGAGCGCCGGGGCGGGGTTTTCCCAAGAGAGAAGCGAAGTTTCAGCTTGGAGAGAGAGAGAGAGAGAGAGAGAGAGAGAGAGAGAGAGAGAGAGAAGCAGAGACGGCTTACCGGAGCGATGTCGATGAAGAGAGAGCGAACTCGAAGAGCCTCGTGCTGCTTCGGGTAATGTGTATGAGTACGTGTCTGTGATTCTGGAGTAGCCTTTGCCGATAACAAACGGATGCGGTGAGGTCGAGCAGTGGAGACGATGGAGAAAGGATCCGAGTAAGGAGGCGGCCTAAATGAGCGCAAGGTGAATCAACAGAAATCTCAGCACAGATGGAGGAGGAAGCTGTTTGCGGCGGTTTTGTTGGGGTTTTGCCTCGCGAGCTTGATGTTGATGCAGAGTCGGTACAGTCGCATTGTGAAATTGGCTTCGCTGCGTTATCGGTTTGCTCCAAGCCCAAGATCGCCTTCCTATTTATAGCGCGAAATCGACTTCCGTTGGACATAGTTTGGCACGCGTTTCTCCAGGTACGTCCGTCAATGGTATTGTTCGCGTTGAATTTGATAGCTTCGCATTCTGTTCCAATGTCTCCTTTTGTGAATCTGTGGCGATCATGGGTAAATTCTAGACTTTTTCGTTAGGACATGATAGGAGGCATTTAGTCAGCCAATAAACACATACGTATCTGGATATTTGTATCCCAGTAAGGAAGTTCGTGGCGTCTACATCCTCAATAGTGGCTCACATTGTGGATTGGGATATCTCGTGTGGAGACACCCGTAGCACGTTTCAGTATCTAGAGTTCCACTTCAGTTTTGGTACTGTTCGATGTCTTTTTATTTTCATCTCACATCCCAGAGAGAGAGAGAGAAATTCTTCAAGGAGTAAAAGCCCACCAGTTTGTGAATCTTTTGGTAAGTAGTGAAGCATTGATGAAAGAAACCAATTTTCTGTCGGGTGAGCATTCTGTTTGTTCAGACAATATTGCACAGTATGCCTTTCCTGTTGGAATCTGATATCGATTATTTTCGCTAGGATTTGAAATCAGGTCCTAGTTATGTGGCCTTAGTTCGTCTCTGCAGGCAGGTTGGCTTTGAACAACTTAAGTTTGCATGCCTCTGCAGACATGGCATATCTTAGATGTCACTTATGACTAATATCTGCTCATTTAATTACTCTTTAAGGTGCTTTTTGAAGTTCAGTACATATTTTTCGGGATGTTTTGCAGGGTGAGGAGGACAGATTTTCAATTTTTGTCCATTCAAGGCCTGGGTTTGTGTTGAACAAGGCAACTACAAGATCGTTCTATTTTTTAAATCGGCAAGTTAATGACAGTGTACAGGTGCTATTACTCACCTCATTGGGTCATTCTCTTTTATGTTTTGCTCTCTTTTTCTTTTCTTTTTTTTAGTGCAAATATAGGTGAATGTTCCTGTTTATGTTGGACCTTCTAACTGCTCATACACTTTCTGTGGCTTCCCACACTAGTACTGTAATATCAACATCAACATTACCTTTATCCCAAACCAATTGGGATCGGCGGTCGATGAACCCGAAGCGAAAAGCTTAAATATACTAAAATAAAAGCAAAAACATGAGTACCCAAAATAAAATAAATAAATAAATAAATAAACATATAAATATAAATAAATAGAAATGACTAAACAGGGCATTCTAAAACATAGGAAATCTCCCCTTCTACAATGCGAATAGCTTTCCTCCACTCCGTCCTAAGGCAAACCGTACGCCAATCTATTTTCCACTCCATTAAATCTTATTTTACTACCTTCCCCCAAGTAAGTTTCAGCCGGTCCTTTCTTCATATCGTGTTCTCAGTAACACACTTTGTTCTTATCGGAGCATCTAGGGTCTACGGAGAATATGTCAAAACCATCTCAATCTATGTTCTCTCATCTTCTCTGCCATCGGTATTATTCTAACTTTTCATCGAATATCGTCATTTCTTATCTTATCCATCCTGATATAACCACACATCCACCTTAACATCCTCATTTCCGCTACCCCAATTTTATGCTCATGTTGTTTTTGTACTAGCCAACATTCAGCTCCGTATAGCATTGTAGGTCTTATTGTTGTTCTATAAAATTTTCCATTTAACCTAAGAGGGATTTTGCGATCGCATTAAAACCTTGATGCATTGCGTTATTTCATCCAACCTGCTTTGATTCTATGGCTAACATCCTCATCAATCTCTTCCCTCTTTTGCAAAATTAATCCCAAATATCTGAAAGCATCTTTCTTAGATACTTGCTGTCCAAGCATATCAACGGATTCTTGATCATCTCCTCTTGTCATGGCGAATTCACACACTTCATGTATTCTTATTCCGACTTAACGTAGATCCTTTGGACTCTAACGTGTTTCTCTATAATTCTAATTTAGCACTGACCCCAGCCCTAGTCTTATCAATAAGCACAATATCATCTGCGAACAGCATACACCACGGCACCTCATCTTGGATATCTTTTGTTAGTTCATCCATAATTAGTGCAAAAAGATAAGGGCTCAAAGCCGAACCTTGATGTAAACCAACTGTGATTGGAAAATAACTTGATGTGCCATTACAGGCCTTCACACATGTAGTAACCCCATCATACATATCCTTGATTGCCTCTACATACTTTAAAGGTGCTTTTTTCTTCTCAAGAATCCACCATAAAACTTTTCTTGGAACCCTATCATATGCCTTCTCGAGGTCAATAAACACCATATGTAGATCCTTCTTCTTTTCTCGATATCTCTCCATCAACTGTCGTATTAAGACGATAGCCTCCATGGTAGATCTTCCTGGCATAAATCCAAATTGATTTACAGAGACCTTGGTTTCTACTCTCAAACGATGCTCAATAACTCTTTCCCATAATTTCATTGTATGGCTCATAAGCTTATGCCGTTCGCCACCCTCATTTCTAGTCCCATAGCCAAAACCTCCATGAATTCTGTCAAAACCTCCACTACTTTGGCCAACAGGTCCATTAAGATCTCCTCCTATGAATACTTTCTCCTCATGTGGTATTCCCCTTAAAATCTCCTCCAGATCTTCCCAAAATCTGTTCTTATTAGCTACTGGCAATCCAACTTGAGGGGCATACGCACTAAGGATGTTTAAAATCAAATCTCCCACTATTAGCTTAATCAAGATAATCCAATGGCCTGATCTTTTGACATCAACAACTTTATCCTTAAAACCTTTATCGATCAAAATCCCAACTCCATTTTGACTCTCTTTTGTGCTTGTGTACTATAGCTTGAATCTAGTACCTTCCACTTCCTTAGCCATTTCTCCAACCCATTTAGTCTCTTGCAGGCAAGCAATATTCACTCTCCTTCTAGCAAAAGATCTGCTAACCTCCCTCAACTTATCCGTTAAGGTTCCTATGTTCCAACTCCCCAGTTGAATCCTTATTCCTTGGGCATTTCTTGCCCCCCACACTCACCCATAAAAGTGTGAGGACCCTCCTCACTTTTCACCACATCCGGGCATCGATGTGGCGCATAATTCTGGGAATGATGGCCCAAGGCTAACTTCCTTACCCCTCACACCCGCCTAGCTTGGTGCAAGGACCCTTGCCATTTTTCGCTACACCCGAGTGTCAATGCAACTCGTTGCTAAGAAGAGTACGCTCCAACGAAAAATCTAAAGGGTTCATCTCATAAGAGATAGCTCTTTTTTTACGGCCGGCTCGCTACGTCTGACGCCAACCCTCCTCCTTTACCCTGGCTTGGGACAAGCTATATAAGCATACATAGGCGGAGTTTACACTAGTACTGTAATATGTGGTCCAAAAATAAATAAATAAAGCCTATATCTATATGCACATGCAAGGACATTTACCTCCATTACTTACTTCACCAATGCTTAATGTGCCAATTGAGTGGATAGATAACCAGTTTGAAAAGGAATCTAGCTCCCTGTTAAAGCTGAGAATCAAAACTAGTTGGCAACTACATTGTGGCTTGCAAGTACAATCATTGTCTCTGATATCTTAGTTACTTAATAAGGTGCATTTCGGATTCAAAAGAACCATTGGGTCGTCCAAACTGCATGTTGGCTTGTTTAAGTGCTTTGATGTAGTCAAAGGTTTAGATTTCTTTCATTTGCACAAGTGTTCTCAGTTCGGATTATTTCACCAGGTGGATTGGGGAGAAGCAAGCATGATAGAAGCAGAGCGTATTCTTCTTAAGCATGCACTGGAAGAGCCTTTTAATGAACGCTTTGTTTTTCTATCAGACAGGTAAGGAACCATCCTAACAATGGTTGCTTCAGCAATAATCAGTTCATGTCTGAATTTTGTTTGAGTATCTTCATTTCAAATTTCTTAGGGGAAATCCTCTGGTTGTTTTTATTATGACTTTCGAAAATGCTTGTTCTCAAAGTAAGAGGCCGTACCTTACCCAAAAAAGTAAGAGGCCGTTATTCAAACACACCCTAACAGTGATTTTTATGTTCTTGCATTTCCTCAGCTGCTTACCTCTATACAACTTCAGCTACACATACGACTATATAATGTCGACAGCAACTAGTTTTGTAGACAGGTGAGTGGAGCTGGCAGAATCTGTTTGTGACCTTATGTTGAATGGTGTTTTGGTTTTCTACTGATAGAAATCCTCTTCAAACTTGCCGCCTTAATTTAGAATCAGTTTGTTCAGTGTAAAGTAGATTTGAAGGTGGTCACTGTTTACAAAGGGGACAAACTTACGATATTAGTTAAGACATTTTCTGATTCACTTTGATCATTCATATGACATATGTGATCTTATCTGCATATTCTGTTATCATGCGGACAATCTGGTTATTACTTGATGTTGTAGCTTAAATTCTTCCATTATTTTCTCACACTACATTTTGTTCATCTTTTTGGCTGGCAAGAGCCATGTTAGCATCATGCTAACAAAAGGTCATGTGATTTTACAGGTAGGATTAAAACATACAGAACTCTTACGCAAAACCAAACACAAAGTACCCATGGGAGGTGAAATTGGTAGAAAATGCAAAGACGCTTGCTTTTAGAGTTTTAAACATGGGTTCTTCTTTATGTAGCTTTTGTTGCCTCATATTAGTTGATTGGTAGATTTATTTGCACTGCTGAGTACAAGACAAGGTAACTTCTGGTGGTTTACAGAGAAGAAGGAACCAGATTGAGTGCACATGGCTTAGAAGGAGCCATGTGCTCTTGAACATATTGGGAGGGCCTAGTGTGGTCTCTATAAATAGGCGTCTCTATAAATTGTTCAAATCATGTCTTTACCTGAATGTGTTTTATTACTCTGTTATAATGACTATTGGCTTCATAGATGGATCTATTATTACTAAAGAATTTGGCCGAACCAGCTTTGCAGATACAAAACAGGGCCGTTATAATCCAAAAATGGATCCAATTATACCTGTTCATAACTGGAGGAAGGGATCTCAGGTAACAGATTAGTATCTCAATTCCTTTCTACTATAATAGAAATACGATATTTGCTAATCTTTTTATCTGTTGATAGTTCTGACAAAGGATGGACTAACATGTTGCTTTTCTCTCTCGGTTTTTTTTAATATGTTGCTCTTGTTTTCAGTGGTTGTTCTGTCCAGAAAACATGCTGAAGTGGTGGTAAAGGATAATACAGTCTTTCCAACCTTTCAGTTGCACTGCAAGGTTTCTTAAGATGGCCTTATCTCACTATAGAAAGTTCAGAAACCTATGTTCTGACATATAATATTCCTCTGTTTAAGATGACCTTATCTCGCTATAGAAATTTCAGAAACCTATGTTCTGGCATAAAATATTCCTCTGTTTAAGCATGACCGAAATGTTTTGACTCTGGATCATTATCATTGTGCAGAGGAGGTCACTACCTGAGTTTTGGAGGGATCGTCCCCTTGTAAGTTCCCTACTTGATGTCCCTTGTCATATCGTCCCCTTGTACATTCCGTACTTGATTTCCCTCATGAGGACCAAAATGTACATCTCTTTACCCGGTGGACCTTCTATTTTTGCCTTTTTTATGCTCTCTAGATTAAATGAGTATATCTTGATGGTCTAATTGAGAACCATAAAGTTCTCTTTGCTCTTTCACCTCTGAAGCTGTTGTTAATGATCTTGTATGCAGCCAGTTGATGCATCAAAGGAGCACAATTGTATACCTGATGAACATTATGTGCAGACCCTACTTGCTGTAAGATTTCAACTTTGAGTTCACCTTTATACGTCAACTGAAAGGAATACGAGCAATGTCAGAATGGGTCACTACTCTGATAGAAACATTTCTTTGATGTGGAGAGAGCATAATGCACTAGGAGTTTTCTTTCTCCACCTTCCTACAATTAAAAAGAGATTTCTTTGGACTGTGGGTCGTTCTCTTAAATTTTTTCCTGTTAGTTTCTTTTTTCCTTTGTACTTTTCTTAGATAAATTTGCGCTTCTGGTGGTTCTTTTGGATGGCCGCTGCTTTAGCCCAGGCATGCTGCTGCCTGCTTACTGCCAAAATTTTCTGTACTAATGTTATTTTTGGTGGTTCAAGGATCAGTTTGGGATGTGCCGGAGACCCTTCTTGGAAATTAGATGTGTGCTATCAAGTGGCTAATAAGTCGGCCAGTTTACGTACTAAGAACTAGTAACAAAATGCTAGTAATTTAACTGTGACTTTGTGCTAGGGTAGAGCTTAAGTGCTCAAACACACCCTGGAACTAATATATTACTCCATATATGTGGATTTTCTGAAATAAACATGCGTGCTGTACTCATACGTAGTTTATGGGAGAGGCTAAAACTAGCCACTTGTTTTGTTATGGCATTTTTTGATCCTGAATTTTTGGGTGAAATGTGCATTTGGTTGGAATACCCATTCCAACTAGTAGGGATGTGCATTCCTTTACCCCCGTATGTCTTATGACACAAAAGGCAAAATGTTGAAGTTCCTATTAGTATAAGGGGAAGTTTTTGCTTTGTTTAATTGAATGTTTTTAGGTTCAAAATTCTTTGTTTTGTGAAGTTTCAAGTTAAAAAGAAAATTGGATCACTATTAGATCCTAAATTATCTAATCGTCTCATAACAAGTTAGAATAATTAATTGGATGTAAACCTTTTCAAACTTTTCACAAACTCCCTCAAAGAGAGCCAAGGAAACTCTTTCATCCAGTAAAGGAAGAAGGAAAAGAGCTGGCAACTTTCAAAGTCCTTTTGCTGCTGTAAGTTTGGGTAATCGGTAAATTATTCAGAAGCTGTTTCAGCCTAAGTTTGTCTTTTCAAAGCTCAAAGTCCAAACCAACTGCCAACCTATTTTCACTCAAAGGACTTGAGAAGTTCAAACTATTTTCGAACTTTCTCCCAAACTTTCTATGTCCCTCTTCCTAAAGGTGAAGGACGAATGGAGATATATTTGCTATGAAGCAAGAAGGTTGAACTCATAAGCATATGTGTAGAACATACGGAATAGGATGTATGAGCCATTTTTTAATCATTTGATGGTTAATAGCAAATAACCCTACTGTGGTTGTAATGACTATGCCATCAAGAGATATTTACTTTTTTTTATGATGCCGATAGGATTGTTTCTGAGTTTTCTAATATGTGAAGTGGAAGTTCGCAGTAAATTCTGATTACGTAAAATGTTACTTCAACCTTCTGATGTCTGTTTCCCAAAATTTAGCAGGAAGGCCTTGAAGAAGAAATAACACGAAGGTCACTGACACATTCTTCATGGGATCTTTCATCCTCTAAAGACCGTGAGCGTCGTGGATGGCATCCTGTGACTTACAAGTATACTGATGCTACTCCAATGCTAATTCAATCCATAAAGGTATGATCATTTCTTTTCTTATGTGGATGTAATTTCTCTGGTTGGCATCATAGACTGCAATGTCCTTCTGCAGATGGTATTGCAGAGACAAAGAAGCATTTATTAGAAACTCTCTTTCCCTTTTTAGGGCTTTGTCTGCTAAGCAGAGAAGTAAATGCCTAGTCTAAGCATTACATTCTTCCGAAAGTTAACTCAGAAATTTGATGCAGACCTAAAATACCTATACATAGAAAACTTCTAAATATGCGTGAATGTGTCGATTGTTTTGGTTAATGAGTTTTAATTATTAATGTCCTGGTTATAAAAAGGGATGCTACTACCACGGTATTATGCAAGTCCTTTGGATGAAGTTAACGAAGATCATACCACTTGGCTTTGGGATTGGTCTTAAACTTGCAGCTTTCACCAACACTTCCTGCTGCTTCCATGGATGATCACGCTACCCAAATCTACCTTTCGATGTTTTGTAGGCGTTGCCGCCTTTACTTTCCTCTGCATCATAACCTCTGAATTCCCTTAACTTACGCATGATTATGTTTCTGGAGTCCAGGATAAATTTCATTTGCACGTTAGTGATTAAAATTTGATGTCATCACACAATACAGTGTGATGGTGTTGTAGTGAGGGATTGATTCTCACAACCGTTAGGTGTAGGCCTCAGCTAGTCACCCAAAATGAGGGCACTGATAGCCACGTGCTCTTAAGTTTTTCTCCATCCCCGAATTTGTGCAGGTTTTAGTCTTCTCCTAGTTTGGGGAAAAAATGAATAATAATGGTCATGATTTGGTGCTCTGCAGGCACTAGTTCTTGGTGAAACAAAACAAAAAAGATCTCGTACATGATCGATAATTCATTTCAATTACGGTTTCTGGCATATAGAGTTATAATATGTAGTGCGTAGAAACATCTTGGTTTTATTAATAACTTTGTCCAATTCAACGCAGGACATCGATAATATACACTATGAGACAGAAAACCGAATAGAATGGTGCACCAGCAAAGGGAAGCCTTCAGGATGCTTCCTGTTTGCAAGAAAATTCACCCGGCCCGCCGCACTCCGGCTTCTAAATCACGTAAGTGTCTTGCAATCAAAGGAGATAGCATTTCATGGAGAAACCATATCTCATTTATGGGCTAATAGTTCTTTTCCTAATTATTCATCCGGTCTTTTCGACAGTCTGCACTGGGAGCTTCCAGGTATAATTTGTAAATCCTGATGGCAATGAAGTATACACATAGTAGTCATATTTTATTAGAATAGCTTCAGTCAGATCCAGCTTGCGCAAAGAATATCGTGTAATATTGTAGAATAAAGGAAAGGTTGTAGCCTAAGTAGAAGGAAATATAGGGAAGTAGGTTATGCAGTGTATGAGCTGTTGTAATTGATTGGCACTTCAAGCAATAAAGAGAGAGGATGGTTTTTCCCTTTATTATTCAGCTTTACTCTTTGGGGTAATACGAGGTGCTGAATTAGGAGAGGGCAATATTATTGTCATGTTATTTACTTGAAAAACTACCGAGTTCAGGGTTAATTGGGCCCGTTTGATAAGACTGAAACATGAGTTTTTTAAGAATGAAATTTGCAGAAATTGGAAATCAGAAGCCCAGGAGAGCCTGCTTGCTAGATCGCATCCTTCATGAAAACTCGGACAGTCGAGTCAGATCAGATGCAACGTGCCGGAGACCCATTAAATTAGTGTAGAACCGCTTTATAAGTATTGGGCTCCGCTCGAATGGACCTCGGTTCATGCAAACAACGGTTCAACCTGTTCTCATCTCTAGAATGGCCTCACTATCTGCTTGCCACGTTTGTCTGTAGGGCAATGAATTAACTGCCCAATGACCAAAATATCCTCGAACTTTAGCATCTGTCTCAATTATATTAAAAAAAATCATAAAAGTCCTCAATTTTTACTTATATATACATATATATATATATCAATTTTAGCATTATATTAATTATATTCCAAATTTTTTGTCTCATAAAAATCAGAACTTTTACTTTTATCTCAATTCTACCAACATTAGCGTTCTATCCATGATCATCGTTAGCTAATCCTACGTGATATTTCACATTGTTAATTATTGCAAATCAGCAAAACTGACATAAAAATTCTACAACTTTTCTTTTGTTGTTTGCTTTCTCTATGTATTGCTCGGAGATACAAAGTCACTTAAGGCATTTCGAATTCTATCCAGCACTCAACAGACCAAAGAACGATTAGAAATGGAGATCGATTGTTTGGACGAACGATCTCAATTCTCGTCGTCCATGAAACTTGTTGTTTTGTATTTGAAGATTCATTGATGATTTCAATGAAAAAATTTGAGTTATGTAGGATTAACTAACAATGATTATGAACAGGAAGGCCGACGATTGTAGAATTGGGACAAAAAAAAGTTTGGGAATTCAATGAGACACAAAAAGTTGTGGATATAATTAGACAAATGGTAAAGTTGAGATTTACTTGGGTATTTGATCAGTAGAATTAGGACAAGTGAAGTTGCGGGTTTTTTATAAGACAAAAAAAAAAAAATTTGGATATAATTGGGACAAATGCTAAAGTTAAGAGTTTTCCCAGGTGCTAGGCCTTGAATTAACACCCCTAAGACCTATCATGCTAAAGTCGCTACAAGGAGGTATTCAATTCAAATGTGAGGTGCATTTTTTAGATGAAAATGCTTTTTAGGTATTAGTTTTCTGACTTTCATTCGTTTAATTTGCCGAAAATGATTTAGTGAACAAAACTTTTTGCACAAATTAGAAAGTGAGTTTTCTAAATCTAAAGAAGTAAAAACATTTTTCGAAATTACTCCACTCAAGTTTCTTAATTTTTCAATTTCTTTATATTTTATATGTTATTTTTCTTTTCTTTCTTTTCGTTTCTTTTTTCTTCTACTTCGCCTCTGGTGGTGACTCAGTAAGTGGTCGACAGATGAGCCTAAGCTCACCAGTACCCACCGCCAGTCGGCTGAAGTGGAGGATGCCGCAGTAGAGGAAAAAGAAGAAGGAAGAAGAAAAAAAAATAAAGTAAAATATACACCGTAAAATATAAATTTTTTCTTAAATTTTCAATTTCTTAATATTTTATATGTTATTTATTTATTTTTTACTTTTTTTTTTTGTTTTTCTTTCCTTTTCTTTTTCCTTCTATCTCCGCCACTAAAGGGGCCTTGGCAAGTGCTTGGCCTACGAGCCTAAGGTGGCTCTTGGCCGCTGCCGCCACCCAGTCACAGTGCAAGACGTCGCAATGGAGGAGGAAGAAAGAAAGAAAAGAAAAAAATTAAATAAAATATACAATATAAAATATAATTTAATAATTCAAAGTTTTCTTTTTGCCTAAGATAAATCATGAGATTAAAATCAGTTTTCAAATGAAAACCGAATGCCAAAAAAAAAATTGTTCACATATTACTAAAAAAGGAAAATAAACTGTTTTCCTAAAAAATTAATTTTGGAGAAATCATTTTTCTTTTTCATGAAATTTTCCGTGAAACAATGCAATTGTAGAGTGATCGACCAACCGTATCGCTTCGTGTAATAAGCACTTTCAATCAATTTTGCGTCTAAAGTTTGGAACTCTCGATTATGTTCAGTTTGTTGCGTCGCCGTCACGAGATGCGCCCCATGCACGAAACGGGCGGTCGTCTTAATTATCGCTAATCAAGGCAGAAACCCATCGAGATCATCTGAAGTATAAAGAAAGCAGGGATATGAGAATTGAAAAGAAAAGAAAAAAACCAAGCATTTCGAGAGAAGCACCTCAGCTCGAGGCACTCTATAAATATTCTTTTAGCAGGGTATCATCAACAAATACCCTCGAGACACTGGTTAATAGGGGTGAGGAAAGCGCATCGATTGAATTGGCTAGTTTGGTCTAGCTTCAAGAGACGCTGATCCGATCCAATTTTCACTTCTAAAATTGAAATAATTGATCGAGCGATTCTGTTCTCGATTTTACGAAGGAACTAAACCAATACTTTGAAATTAGAATTCAATCCTCACAAATTTTTTTTTTTCGAAAAACCATCGTAGTTAAGTAAGTCATAAAACCTGACCAAAAAAAAGAAGAAGAGTAAGTCATAATCGCTATTAATTTAAAAATCCAAAATCTTTTCAAACTCTGGCTAGTCGAAAAACATAACAGCACAAACATGAAAATACTCCTCGAGAAGTGTGTCGTGTTACATGATTTAGAAAGAGCGCGCGCGTGTGGAGGGCTTACCGATTCGACTTGACCGCCCGTGAAGCAGATCGGACCGGATCGGAACCGACGACCTCTATTGGTTAAGCATATCTTGTAAAGAAACGCTGGTATCCACTTGAATTGGACAACTAATGGAATGAAATCGTGACGCCCAAGAAAATAGGTCGTATGTGCTTGCCATAAATTATGAGCGAGCGGGGGCCGTGTTGCGTCGCCACGTGCAGGGAGCACTAATGGAGCTTCCTTAGCCCGACCCGAACGGGACAGCACGTGGCCCTTCGGGTTTTTCTGACCGCCCCACCGCACAAGAACCCACCCAAGCGGCGTCGCCCGGGGCGTGCGCACCGTCCATTTATCCAAAACCTCCGTAGCATCGGGGACAATCACTTCCCGCACCACTTAAAAAAAACTGGGTCAAGTTTTGACCCAAAAGAAAGGCCAAAAAAAAAACTGGGTCAGGACCGACCAAATTGCGCCCTTTGCGGGCCCTCCTTGACCCACCGCCATTGGGGCCCACGCGCTTTTCGTTCGAATATATCTTTAATTTTCTTTTGCAGGTTTCGCGGTGCTTTGCATCGGGACACACTGCAAAACCAATTTTCTTTTCTTTTCTTTTCCTTTATTTCTTTTTCTGTCGAAAAACCATATCTAATTAATAAAACTGTTAATTAATTAAGTTTCGCTCCCGCGGAACCGCATCTTGATGGAAATGCAATGCATATGACGTGAAAATCTCATTCGTACGCTGAAAAAAAAAAAAAGTCTTCATTCTATTTATGCCTGTGACAACTGCTGTTTATTATCGATTAGGTCCGTTAACGAATGATAATGGAAAATTCATGAAATGGAGTTCATTGTTCGAAATCATCTATCGTGCAGTGATATGAAGACGTTCAAAACATTAAAATTCAAAATTTGTTTTATTTTGGTATTTAATAACTGCCTTCTTGCACAAACCTGGGCATTTTGAAGGATCAAATCGTTGTAGGCAGACGCCGAATAGCGTCATAGTCGCTAATCGAGATATGGGTCATAATATTCAGCGAAATAAATCTAAATTAATAGGGTAAATACCACCAAAAACCCTAAACTATGCTCATTGTGACAAATTTACCCTGAAGTTTTTTTTTGCGACATCAAAACCACCAAACTATGCTATTATGACAAATTTACCCTGAACTCATTTTTTGCGACATCAAAAATCCACCAAACTATGCCCATAAATATTACATTTTACCTAAAATTTTAATGTAACAGAAAAATGTTTTAAAAAATAAAAATTTGAAGTCACTATTCGTCACTCGTCCATCCCCCGCCTGCTCAATGAAAAACCATCCCTCTTCCAAAAAAATGAAAAAAACCATCCCCCCACCACCTTCTCTCCTTGTCTCTCTGCGTCCATCCTCCATTGAGCGCACCTTGAAGCGCAGGCAACGGCAGCAAGAGCGAGGGTATGTAACACGTTTCGCCTCTTTGCTGACTTTGACTGCAAGCTGATTTTCATTTATTTTTCAACGCTAATGGCATGAAGTAACTTTAGATTTTCATTTTTTTCAAGTTTTTTAACGTGGCGATGGTGCCACTTGGATTCACGGTATATTTTTAAGTGCTACTTTTAACTAGAAAGGAAATATTCACAATATATAAGTTCGAGATTTTTAGTGTCACAAAAAAAAGTTTTAGGGTAAATGTGTCACAATGAGCATAGTTTTGGGTTTTTTATTCACAAAAAAAGTTCAGAGTAAATTGTCACAATGAGCATAGTTTGGGGTTTTTTATGTCACAAAAGTTCAGGTAAATGTGTCACAATGAGCATAGTTTTAGGGTTTTGGGTGGGATTTTCCCAAATTAATATTACGGGTCATTGTTACGCATTTTTAATGGATTATAAACATACATGCTATGGGATCTCGAGATGTTTTGATTCCAAGCACGTCTTTAAAATAATTCTCTGGGAGAGGTAGATACCACCATTTTGTTGTTTATTTTAATTAGAGGATTACTTCCAAAACATATCGGCAAATCATGATTTTGTAAAGGCATAGTCTCGGTTTAATTGTTCCATAATATCAGAAATAATATAACATGAAGGCTCCATTTATTTCATAAAAAAATGAGCGATTTAAAAAATATTTTTAAAAAATAATCCGCTTATGTTGAACTTAAAAAATGAATAAATGATTTTTTTTTATCACCTACAAAAATAATTCGGCGTATATTATTTCGATTATAAGAAAATATTTTTATTGACTAATTTTATTAAACAACATAACGCAATCATCTTTTGGAAAATATTTCCAAAATCGCTTATTTTTTATTTTTTAGGTATACAGAAAAGGATCATGTCCTTTTATAGGTGAAGGTACAATTAGTTTTGAATAGATCTGAGTTGAATAGAATTCCGTAATGAACTGGTGGATTCGCTTGTGGATTCACTTAACAAACACGTGATGTTCGGATCTTAAGTTAATGGGGAAAAAATGAGAATCGATCATTCCAGCCTCATTCATACTGAATCAAGAATTCTCTATCTTTATGTCAATTGACTCAAGGGTTCCACGCTTTGGGTTTTATGTTTATAATGATGTCATGCTTTGCTCAAATATGAGATTGGCTCATTTGATCAATCGCAGTTGAAAACCCATCAAATAGATGGGGTGTATCGAAAATAATTCGACGCAAATTAAATCATTTTGATCTATTTCACGCCATCCAAATCCTATCCCCATATACATACTACGGCTCGATCAATATTACCAAGCATTTTGCTGTAATTAATCTAAAAAAACTGATATCAAACTAAGACTAGAATACAAAGTGAACAAGCGCGAGATCAAATGAGCGTGAGAGAGAGTGTGCGAAAATGTATCATAAACTTGAGTTAAGCATAAATAAATTGTGAACCCATTTAACATCTAATTTTACCAAAGATTAAATAATTTCTTTATTTTTTAGTTTAAAAAGTTTAAAAAGAAATAATACATTTTTTACTTTATATTTAAAAAATAAATTTTATTGTTTTAACCCTACTTTGTTTTGGATTTTATCAGTTTTTGTAATAGGTCGAACAACCGTTGATCGAGGTAGCCCACAGAGCGAAGTATCGAATCCCACAGCAGCAACTACTGTCGGATTCTGAGGGCCCACACGTAGGTCCCCCACCCCCA
>JAGVVM010006834.1:0-13677 GCA_019149425.1 Psidium friedrichsthalianum
TTTTAGTTAGTATACTGGAAATTTTGGGAATCAATTTACATTTTTTATGACCCATTTATTCTCAAAGTAAAAATTGGACAAATCAGTTTTCTGAGAAAAGTTTTTAGATAGAAGTATTAGACTGTACTGATCCATGAGAAATCTTCCCAATCTCAAAAAATGAAAGTTGTTTATCATTATCTTGACTATAGGCTTGTAAATTTTGACACCGTTTCGAATATTGTGTGAATTGATATGAATTTTCTCTTAAAATCTGATGAAATCAGAATTTGTATGAATCAATCTTTCAATCATGTTGGCTCCGTTTTTGGGTCTAGAGGGTTGTCATGGATCGACTCGTCATTTCCATCCGTCATGCTCACTTGTATTATTACCTTTTGTAGGTAGCTTATCACGGATCCCTATTGAGACTCTTACCTTACCTGATCAAGGTCCAGGAAGATGAGTGATAAGGCTAAAATTGTAGCCATTATGAAACAAAAGATTGAGGGACTTCAAGACAAAATGCACACCTGAAATGCTGTAGTGGATGAAATGATTGATATCGTGGAATGTGTTATTCATTTTCCTGGGTATCAACCCGAGGCAATTCAACCTCTCCCTATACGCAATGCCAATAGCTATTTCATGCCTCATCAGGGTTGAACAACTCAGGATCGACCGCCTATCTAGAGGGGAAAGCAATTCACTCCTCTTCCATTGCTAGTGCCTGAGATTTGGGCCATTTTGCTAAAGCGTGGGTTACTCCAAAGGGAATGTAAATTCCCTAATTCCATAGATCTAGCCAATTACGACCCCCGTAAGACTTGTGACTTCCACTTCAGGGAAGTGGGCCACTCTCTAAAAGATTGTTACCAATTGAGATGTCGCATTCAAGATTTCATCCATACTGGCTACCTTATTACTCCTCCCCAAGAATGCTACATAGCTGAAGACTTTGGGGAACACGGCCAACTTCCACATGATGAAACTCCGATACTGATAGGAAGAGAATTTACTTTACTCGTCGTGGCAATGTCCATCATATGGCCGATACTCTTGAAGAAGGGGTTGTTTCAATGAGAACAAGCTTTCCCTTGGATCGAGAACACCCACAATTTCAACTTAGCAAGTTTTATGATTTTCATTGGAGGCGAGAAGGCTACTTTCTTAAGGAATGCGTCACATTACATTTTTGGATCCAAGATATGATAGATGCTAGCAATCTCATGCTTTGTGCATGGAAGTATTGCGATGGAAACATGGACATGCTAGTAGTCCCAAGCATGCGATTAGAGTATCCTCACATGTTCAAGAATGAGGTGCCTTTGTTTCATCATACTTTTCCTAGAGGTGTTACCTAGAACACATGGGATGATTAACTGGACCAGAAATCAAGGGTGCTCATCATTAAGGAAGTAGGCACATACCCAAATCAATAACCCCTTTAATTTTATGCAATCATTTACGTGGGATCTTTCCTGCCTTTTAGGTATCTAGGTTGGATTTTCAATTTTTAGGATTTACTTTTAGAGTCAGGCTCCTCACCATTGAGGAAAACGTTTGTATTTTCTTTTCAATAAGATGTAATCCAATTGATTTACTATCAATAAAATTACATAATTTTTATTATTATTTTAGAATCTTGTTGAGGTATACCAAAACCAACTCGATGACGATAACCAACGATCGAAAAATATGTCATCCATGGTAAGCACTAAGGGTTGGGCCTCTTAAGAATTCTTCTCCCGAGGTTTTTAAAAACAAAAGGCTTTTCAAGAAAAACCTTCCAAAATGGCTAGCATATAGTTTAACCCTAGTTATCCTACTAATCCATCAACTATATGTTTCAGAATCAATTCAGGGGAAAAGGCAAATATTCTTACTCTAGCTATGCATCAACTCGATCAATCCTTGGACGATTCTACACAATCTATGCATGAGTTTTGGACCCCGTAGCTCACAATCAAGCTAGAAGACTTGGCTAATCCCATACTAGCTTATACATCAGGTTATCGGCCAATGGAAGATTGATTCATACTTCAACCTCGACCATATTGTACCAGCTGATGGAAAGCAGAGAAAAGGCTGCTCAATCTAAGAGGAAATATCCCCATTCAAGTTTCACCAATTCTGAAATTGACTATTTATTTTCCTTTTGCAGGGGCAAGTATTAGATGGAATGTTTGCCAAAGCATGAAACGAAATTCTTGCTATTTATCATATCTAGGTGGTAACCCTAGATCTCTGCAAAGCTATGGTTGCCCAATGCGGTCTATTTTGACAGCAAATAGGGCAAAATGACAGTGAACCCCAACTTGGAAAAGGGAGAATATCTTTTCTATTTCATGCCATTTTCAAGATGATACTCAATTTTTCTTCTTGCAAAGGCATATAACTGACATGACTGTCGTCTCTAGCAAATAGCTAGAGCATCTCGAGTCCTTACCTAATTTATTTCAATTACGTTTCTCCTTGTGCAAGGGCAAAAGTTAGGAATGAGTCTTTCCCAATCCAAATATTAAGCTCTTAAACTTGGTAAATCATGTGCAGGGGAAATCTATAGTCCCCCACTCCTGGGAGTTTTCTTGTAAATTTGAACATGCTGCATAGTTCATTTCTTAAGAATATGCATGAGTCTTTCATAAAACTACACAAGTCATTGCTACATTTTACATGCTTAAAAGGTGCTCACATATTGCAAAATTTCATATATGGTTTTTTCTGTATTGCTAATCTTCAATGGGGAAGAGTTTTAATCAAGCAATCTGCTTCATTCTATGCAAATAATCATATTGAATGAGGAATGCCAAGATGACGAAAGGTAAGCCGTTACCATACATATCTAGCATATTAATCCCCAATGCGAATTGAGTGAAAAATTCCGTGCTTACTAAGTAAAGGATTATCTTGTGAAAAGTATGACAACCAAAATGATGAAAGGCATTTATTTCCTCTATCATACACACTATAGGTTATCCTTTCTTTAATCCCTTTAAGTGAAACTTCGTTTCTTACCCCTGTAAGAAATAATCCTACACTGGGGCAATTACCAGAAAGTTCAAATGACTAGAATTTTCTTGCTTTGACTTGCATCAATTTTCGAGTATATTTATTGCATGCGAATTTTGTATTAGCTCGAGTGCCTTAGACATGACGAAGAGTATTTCCTTTCTATATCCCTACACACCATACCCTTTGCTTACTCAACTTGAGTGGTGGATTCATTTCAACCCAAATTGGTGATCATTCCCATGGTGAATCAAAGGGATCATTTCAAAACATCAAGATAAATGGAGATTGAAGTGACTTGGGGCAATTGGAATCTTAGAGAAAAGTCCAAAAAATGGAGGGTGCAAAAAAAGAAAAGACTCCATCAAGAGAAGCTCGCTTTCAAGAAAAATTCTCTCTTTTTGAAAAAAAAAAGAAAGAGTCAAGCAAAATTTCTTTAAAAAAAATCTCTCTAAAAAACAAAGAGAAAAAAGAAAGAAGGGAGAAGAAAAAAAATGAAAATATGAAAAAGAGATAGAGGCTTTGGTAAAAACAGAGTCAATGTGCAAAGTATTCCTCAAAGAAAAGACTGGATGATCACCAATTCTCATGATTCATGATATATCCTTTTGTTAAAAATAGGTCATTCATTTCAAGCCTACCCAAACCTATGTTACAACTCTTATTGAAGCCTCTTCAAATTAGGGCACTTGAGTTAATGTAGGATTTTATATGCTTATAAATATTTCTTGAAGAAGTGCGAGCAAGTTTTTTTTTATCTCATCTTTGCAGGTTTCTGACTTGTAGACCTAATGTAACCCATGATAATGTTTTATTCAAAGCCAAATAACTCACATAAGACTCCTTCGTTAAACCTTTGATTAAGCCTTACATTACGGTCCTTCTAAAGATCTTTTAGATTGGTCGAGTCATTCTGATTGCAAGAATATCCAAAACCTTGTCAGGCATGATGATGTTCTAAGTAATTCTTATACTTGCATCACAGGTTGGGATTAAATGCTTTTTCAAGAGAGTGAGCGAAAGTCTTTTCTGACTGAAATTTCCTCATCCGATATGACCAAATTTGTCAAAAGGATCAAACAGACTTCCTCATTGATGAATTCCCCAGTGAAGTTTGGTAACGTAGATAGATTCATGAATTCTATTTTCTTTATCCATGCACGTGTGTTATTCTAACCATGAAACAGGTGATAATGTTTCTCATTATGTGTTTACCAAATGGAATAGATAGCACGTATCTTTTTATGTTCACCCATGTGGAACATGTGATATTGTTGCTCACTACGCGTTTACCAAATGAATAGGTAGCACGCATCTCTTTAATGTTTACCCATTTGGAATAGGTGATATTGTTTCGTGGCTCGTGTTTACCGAGTGGATTAGATAGCACGCGTCCCGTTATGTTTACCAATTGCAACAGATTATAGTGTTTTTCATTTCGTGATTACCAAGTGGAATAGGTAACACATATCTTTTGAATATTCAGCTTGTGGATTTATCTTTTATGTTTGTTCAAGTGTCACAAACCTATTTCATGTTTTCCAAGTGAATTAGGTGGCATGATTTTCATTTTTTGGGATCACCGAGTGGATTAGGTGTCACAAACCCCCTTCGTGTTCATCGAGTGGATTAGATGTCATGACCAAATTTCATGTTTATCGAGTAGATTAGGCGTCATAATTTTTATTGTGTTCACCGTGTGGATTAAGTGTCACAACCCCCTTTGTATTTATCGAGCGAATTAGATGTCACAATCTCCTTTCATGTTCGCCGAGTGGATTAGGTTGCACAACCTTTTTCATGTTCACCGAGTGGATTAGGTGGCATGATCCTTTTTGTGATTGTTGAGAGGTATAGGCAACATGTCCCTTTCAATCATTTCCTTTAATTGTTTCAAATCATATCATGGGTTGTTTCACATTGGTAGGAAACTACAGGTAATAGACAAGCGACTCTGTACTTTGAGAACCCTACTTCAAATGGATTAGAAGTTCAGTGATCAAGGAAACTGATAGTATTACAAGCATTCCCTCACTTGGATGCTTTTATATGCGACCCATACTCGAAGGCTCTTTTACCACTCCACATGAAGTAAGAAGCTTTTGCATACGTCATTTCTTACTTGCATTTCTGCATATCACATATCATTCTACATATAAAAATTGGATTAAAACCCGCCAAAAGAAAAATCTTCATCATCATCATTCATTTGCATCATCAAAATGTATGGTTCATTTTTATCTTTGAGTGAAATCTCTACGGGCCTCCACTCAAAGAGGGGCAGCTATTGATACCTAAATTTTGATTTTCTTTTCTAGTCCATTTTACATAAAAGAAAATGAGAATTAGTTTTAATTCTCGTAAAAAGAAATTAATTAGTTTTCTCATGCATAACGTGTTTTATTTTTTATGCTTTACATTTATATTTTATTGGACTGGCGATAGGCAAACTGAACTAATCTCGCATGCATAAGAAATATGGCCGAGCCCATTGTATCTCTTTCATGGCTGAATCCATAAGGTAAGAAAGTATAAATAAGAATAATATGGCCAAATCTCGATAAAGATGCAAGATATAATGAGGTTGATCACGATCATAAAAGCTGGACATATTTTCGGACGAGCAAGGGCAATATGTTTGTACGTGTCCATGAGCAAAAAGAAAATGAATGAAAATAGGAAAGTAAAAGGAAATTAAAAGATTCTTAAAATCACATTCTTATGTATCTAGCTCTGTAACACATAGAGAAAAAGGATAAAAAGGAAATAGTGGGCAATGATCTGGACGAGAAGAGAAAGAAGATCAACATCCTTATATGATACAATCCTTGCAACCTCTCACATGCTCCTATAAATATTTGACTTCGCACAGAGGCAGAGGGCAGAGAACATGATACACGACCACAAAAATTGAAGAAAAAAAAAGAGAGGTCCACGGAGGAACATCAGCCCTTACGGAGAAAAATATGAAATGCACGTGGGAAACAAGAAGCTAGGAACGAGAGCAAGAACTGTAGTTCGCGGTGGGGATAATCCTTCTTAACGAGACCCTATTCGACACCAACTTGTTGATTCCTGACACCGTACCAGCAGCTCCTCCTGCTCAAGCTACTTCAGCCCTTCACCCGACATCACCTTTTCTTTCATTCGATGCTGCTCCAACCTGGTCGGTTCTTGCCTACTGGTGTTTTTATTTTAGACCCCAAGGCTTACGAAATGGAAGCCAAGCAAACCGACTTCTGGCAGCCGAAACATGTTGATTCTAGCGGATTCAATAATTTTCCTGTGATTAAAGCTCGTGCTAGTGGGATTTTTCCGAGCAGTTTGCGATGACTTTCTACGTCTGGATACTTGTGTTTTTGTCCTTACTTTCTTTATTCATATTTTTCTTGGTGAAGCCCACTACCATGGCATCCAAAAGTCCTTTTATTAGTCAGCAACACTTGCTGTCCATAATTACATAGGACACGTTTTGTCTGCCTTTAACCCAGAAGATTCCATAGTGATATGGTGTCTCTCTTTGGCTATTAAACAAACCCAGCTACTTCAATTCTTAGTTGCAGTGTAGAAATTTCAGCCACGATCCCACTACTCGAATTGAGAGCCATCATCACACGGTCCTAGAGGTCCTATCATATTGGCCGTACCACAAGTTGCTGATCCATAGGTCCATCCTTCCCAAGCCAGTCCGAAGAGTCAAAGTTTGATCCGTAAGATTTGGTGCAAGTTTACAATGGAAGGACAATCTTACGATATCAGGTATAATCATCGATTTGAATGTTTTTTTATATTTGAATTGCCTATTTTTGCATGAATTGATATATCCAATTGCATATTCTAAAAATTCCATTCCAAGATTAGTATGATTGATTGTCCTTTTGAATTTTCCGAATATCTTGCAATATAAAAATTGTCTAATTAGGAAGCTTGTGTTTCAAAAGTGAATATTGTATATCAAAGATTGAATGTTAAAAAAAATCTTGCGGCTAATCATTTGCCTAGGTTGGAAAGATTGCACATTAAATTTGGATATTGAATATTGTTGAATCTTACAAATACATCTTGAGCTCAAATTGGAAGGATTGTGTCTTAATGTAAATATTCTTGTTTATTTTGTGATAATCCCGAATATACTCAAGATATCCAAAATATTTCAAAATGTAATTGATTAAGAAAATTTCCTAATCCACAACTGCATACATAGAAAAAGTCTATCTATCAGGCTTTAGACGAAATTATTTTCATAGTGGCTATTTCGAATTTTAGGATCAATCTATCTATCAGGCTTTAGATCGAAACTTAATTTAAAAGAAATAGTGATAATTATCTTTTAATTTTTGCAACTTGAATTTCAAGTTTCATCCATAAAAGCCAAAAATACAAAAATAAAAAAATTCATAAAAAAAATCCTAAAAAATTGCACCCTTGAACTTCAAGTGAGAATTCATCAAAATTGCCAAATTGAATATTTTTCATGAAATTGGTACCGAAAGGGCATTAGTTGAAAAATTAATGTAACCAAGTCCCGAACTTAAAATCTTTGGTTCGTAGAAGAAATTTAATTCTCCAGCTAATTTAATTAGTAATCGACCTATCAAAAAATGATTAGTAGCGGCTCTGAAAATTTAAAAATCTTTTGTAAGATAATCATTTGAATCATAATTCACGATTTGGTGGAATTTGGGAGAGTTGCTAAATTAATTTATCTAATTAGTTAATTTGGTAATCCATTAACCTAAAAATTGGAAAATCTGAATTTTAGGTCATGATAGTTAGTAGGATTAAAGCCCATGATTGTGGTTGTGGATTGACTTTTAGGATTCTATTCTTGAGTTCTCATGGCATGTTGACTTTGGTCAAGTAGGATTCCGTAAGGTTCTTGTGAGATGAGTAACCATAGTCTAAGAGTGGCTAGAGGAAGGGAAACTCATGAGAATCACATCCATTCTGCAGGTGTTGGAAGCCTTTGGGGACATTATTGGGTAGCAAGTAAGGAATTAAATTGTTACCATCGTCCCGAATGAAGACTTGTTAGCTGAAAACAAGAATGGTGGGTAGCCGATGCATAAGCTGGTGAGCAATTTTTGACGCTCAAGCCATCGAAGTTTGTGGGGGTAGGTGATCTAGAGACTACAACCTCATGGAACAAGGAGTTGGAGAAGGCCTTTGTCTTGCTATGATGTTCTAAAGAGGATAAGGTGACCCTGGCTATTTACCAACTTCAAGGTGGCGCTAGCACATGATAGGAAGCCATGAGGGGAAGGATCTTTTGCAAAGGTACAATCCCGGTGTAGGAATGCCTTCAATGAAGCCTTTAATGGAAAGTAATTTTTAGATTATGAATATGAAATTGTGGTGGATTTCTATATGTGGACCTTAGGCTTGAATCTGTATTATGTCTTGATAGTTTTAAACATCGATTGTTATTGAAAGGCCTTAACGATGATCGAGCTTCGCAAGGAAGCGAATAGTGAATGTAAAGTATTAGGCATATATTAAGCTTGTTCTTTGAGGTTTAGATATGGATTACGAATGAAGGACCAGACTTGAGGATTACAAAGTGATTTAGCTTAGGCTGTTGATCTTTGCTGATGAATTAGTCGCTTGTGGTGATAGATTAGTCAGTTAAGATGAGGATTGATATGAAAATGAGTGATACATGAAGAGCAGTGAGGATGATCATGCATTGCACGAGTTCCTTGCATTAAAACTACTAGAAGTTTGAGAATTATACATGCATTTGCATATTATTTGTACTGTCAGACTTGATAAACTGTCAGACTACTATGGGATAGGATTGACGAAATACCTATAAATTATAATGAAGCATGATATGGGACGTGTAGAACAAGACTCTCTTCGTAGATGTATGACTTGGGAAAACCTGCAACAACCATATCTAATGAGGGTGGGGAGTGATTGCCAGAGCAGAGAGGCTTGAATAAGGAACGGTTCTTGGTAGGCTTCTAACATGGAGATGGGGGCAAGAGTGACCCAAGCTATACATTGAAAGGGACAAAGTCTAGGTATCGGGCTAAATCTGACCTATTTTGAAAATACATTGCACTAAAGTTGATTCTTATGGTGAAAATTGTTTTTGAAAGTACATAGCATTGCATCTTGAACGACAGATGAGAAGAGAATGAACGTATTATGACACTGTGAATGAGAAAATGCCTGAATGTCTTATGGATGTTGGTGAAAGTCAAGTATTTCTTGTGCCTCCATTGTGATTGGAGAAGCCCCTGTTGTGTGATCAGGGTTGCTTTGAGATGTGATGAGATTCACACGAGTTAGTCAACCAGTGACTTGACAGCATTATGGTGGGGGGTGAAATATATGTGATTTGAAAGATCGTGACCAACAAAATCTCAAGTATAACATGTGGTGTTGGCATTAAGGAATGGAAAAAGTGAGTGTTATGTGTTGAGTGATGATGGACAATATGCTTGCTAAAATGTATATTGGACACAGTAAATCCATTGAGTAACGTCATGCGGATTGATAAGTGTAACAATTGCCTGGAATATCCATGGTGTAATTGTGAGTGAACTGCATACTGGTATGACTAGATAGACCTATGAGTATTAGAATTGATGAGGACCCCTTTGAATGCTTAAGATTGTGAGATGTGGTAGCCATTTTCACATACACTTAATTGAAAGATAAAATCAATGGCTTGATAACATGCTTGGGACATCACCTTTAGGTGACCTAGGGTGTTTGGTAGCATACTAGGGCGTTATAATTCCACTCAATCTTCCACTCATATGAGAAGTTAAACTTGTAAGCTGCGTTTGGTCGTCCGAATTTTTAATCAGGATCGAACTGGATAGGATAGGATAACAAATTTAGGATGTTTGTCATATCTTATCTATTGTTGGTGAATTATGAATATAATTCAAAAACAAGTAGAGATAAGGCATAGTTGAGATCAACTTTATTTTGTTGAAATATTAGGACGCTTTAGAAATTATTCAGTAATGAGTTTCGATAGTGAACTATTGTTGAGTAGAGGTTGTGGCCATCTAAATTAGGCACAATATGGATCGAGAAAAACTAGTAGAATCTTGATTAGAGTTGAATTTTTTAAAATGACCTACTGCCTTGCTCCTTATCTGTCAAGTGAGTAACCAAGAAACAATATAATATCCAACCTCTTTTCCAAGTTGAAGATGCACTCATGTAAATCATCCAAGAGAGCTATCTTGAAAGTCAATGATGAACCTGAGTTTCTTCATAGCATGTCAAGATCCCTTTTGAATGTTGAAATGTTCAATGCTTAGAGAGTGAGGGATGTATATCATATCACGCTAAACTATAATTAAAAATGAGATCATGAAGATACTTGACTTTGCCACTAGAAACCCAGCTGGCACTGCCTAAGAGGTAGCCATACTTGAAGATCCCACCGCCAAAAAGGCCCCAGCCCTCCCTACGCCAACGGAGCCGAGAGATAGTGGATTGCTACAGAAAACTGGATTTCCTTGTGTCCCTTACCTTTCTAGAGATTCTCCCTATAAGGGGTCGTATCCCACCCCGTTTCCCTCCCCCTAGCGATATTTTTATCCAGTGTTATATCTGCGGACACCTTGAGTTTCGATCCCCTTTTTGTTTTATGGATTTGACATACATACATGGTCTATTTCATGGACCCCGGCTCGTATAAAGAATCTCACCCTCGGAGCCTGGCCCCACTCTGAGACCAGAGACTAAACCCAAAGGGGGAAAGGCTAGCTAGGTTGCATACAGTACGCCTAGACCACCCAAATCGGTCGATAATGTGACGCCTAAAAGCCACCCCGTTTAGGTTGAGATTAATTAAAGTGAGTATTATGAATGTGGCCGCAAATTTAGTTCCGGAATGAGGGCAAATCAACTCTCAAAAGTGTTCTTTACGAAGGTTTAAAATGTGAATGTCGCCTCGAAAAAGCGTGACTTAGTAGTCCCCGTGGCCATTAGAAGTCCCTAGAGAAAAAGGGCCAATAATTGAAAATTGTCATCTCATCCCCCGGTTTGCTGCGAGAATTCATGCCTAGAGATGTAATAACTTTAAGCGAGGATTAGGAAAAAATTTTGGCCAATATTCCGAGTTAGTTTCCAATCGCAAAGTGAGCCCAAAATAGACATCGAGTGGCTATGGTCAGTCCCGTTTTGACCACGAACTTGCCAAAGGAATATCTTTTTGGTCAAATCTTTCTTGGACCTATTTTGACTAGCCTCCCTTGCACCCAAACAAACTCAATTCGCACCCTCCGCCCAAGCTTTATCAATCCAAATTTTACTAATAGTCCAAAAATCAGTCACCTTCGTTTAGCTTTATGTCGCTTTCGGTGAATAGTCATGGCCGATAATTACCTTAAGTATTATTTGGACAAACCACTTCTTCTCCTTAATAATTACCATCAGTTCTCTCTCTCTCTCTCTCTCTCTCTCTCTCTCTCTATCGCCTGCTCCTTGCTTCAAATTTTCAGTCTTTATCTCCCTCTCCTTTACTCTGGCCGCTAGAATTATACTGAAGATACCGACCATTGGATCATCGCGATTTTCAAAATCGTGCTAGTTAAGTTTTGTTGGTTAAGATTCTTACTTCCTACATCTCCTTTGACCTCGAGCTCATTAGCCTCTACAACAGTGGACTCGTTCCCATTTCATTTTGACCAACCTTGTTTGTTATGTTGTTACACAAATTCGTGACTATTATAAATGCAACTTGTCGGATACTAGCGTTAACCAGCGACCCCTTAGGCCTCTGCAATGTGAAACTTAGTGACTTTTCTCAGCTCATCGCGACCAACAACACACCACTTGAAGCACTTTGAACAGCCTGGTTTCCTTGGGTTTTGCTTGGATTCTGCACAGTTCTAAAAGTTCATTGCTGCTCGCTTCTGGTGTCGCTCGACGTAAGCCCATCGCTTCCGTCACTTCTCATGTATTTTAGGTAAGCCTTTGATTAGGTAATTATTAAACATCTTATATATCTTCACTCATGACCTTAGGCAACATGCCACTACCGCGATAGCTCCTAGCGAACCAGATTAAAACGTAAATGGTGGATCACAGAAAAATTGCAGGAAATTGGCCACCCTCTCCCACTCGTATTTGTGCCTAAATCAAATTCTTTGCGCCGAGGCCCTGCTGGCCCTGGTCTTAGTCTCCGCCTCTTCCATGTGGTATACATTTAAGGCTGTATGTTGCCTGTCTTAGCTGAAATTTAACATTATAATGAGGGTGGTGATTGATGTGGGTTTTTTTTTTTTTGGGGGGTCTTGCGAGGTTCAGGCCCAATGAAAAATGCATTTTTGGGCATTCCTATACGGAAAACGGGCCAAATAGTGCCTACCCGTTCCTACCTGTTCACAAAATCTCCGGGGACGTTCACATAATGCCCAATTTAATTACGGTTTGAAAAATGAAAATAATTCTGTGAGCCCTGCGTATGTTTGCGCACTATCTCCCCCGACTAACACTACATTTTTGGCAGCCATCTTCTACAGCGAACAACACAATTGGAACCACAACACACTCATTTCTGTACTTTATTGATACTACCTTTCAAATATTTGGGGCCCTCCCCCCCTAGTGTATTTGTGTTTAAAAAAATTGAGGATCTATTCATCTCCATGCGGGAATTCAATTATCCTTGGTTCCACTCTGCATGGGCCCTTACACTTTACGTGACGCAAATTAGGTCATTTTTAATAAAATTGGGCATGGTGAAACAAATTGACTGTGGCCTCTTGTCATTGGCTGAAATATGTGGATGGAATGCCCCCCCTCCCCCGAGACCTCAACAATCGCTAGAAATGTGGTCACAATATACTTGGCCGCCAGATGATGCCTCCCATATCCCAAACACGACCATCTTACAAGGATTTGATTCCACTTACCAACGCGAAAAGCGACCCGTTCCCCTCCTGCATTGGTGCGACCCCGACTCCATTCAGCATGTTCGACTGCATATCATTTGTGACTTTGGCGAATATGTAGCCATGATGTCCATCTACACATAATACGATAGCCACTAGCGTAAAATGTACTCGTAGACTAATGGAGAGGGCCTTGAGCCGGTCCCTATACAGGACACGGGAATTGTTGGAGAGATAAGTGTTTAACGACCCATGAGGTGCCTTATATGAACATGGGTCGAGGCACAGTGCACCTAATGCGTTTGACGCGGCGGGTAGCATGGGTGATAAATTTTCCGGGTGTCCCAACCCGAGGCATCCCCATACGGGTGGTAAGGTACAACTTGCATCATCTTCTGATGCCGCCGCCGCCTCTCCACCCGACCGACACCTCGCATACCTCATGCCCCCTATATGCAGCAGGGGTCAAATTGGCCTTTCAAGCCGCAGGCTCAAGATTAAGCATTGCATGCTATCAGGTGATTGCTATGATTATCCTGGATTGGACATATTTGATTCTTAAATGTCGATTATTTCATAAAATTTGAGCCCATTGATTGTCTGTTATTTGAAATCCTGAGATTGTTGCGTCCCGGATTGCGACCCCTGGTTGTGGTATGCTTTTATGGTTTGCCATTTATGGCGGATTCTTCTTATCATGAACTACCCTTGATATTTTTTTCTAGCCTGTCGCTTTTGAGTACCTGAGTTGGGACCTGGATTTGTTCTGGGGTTTGTTTGGCCATCCTGAGGAGTGGATGTATGAAATTAGCTTACA
>JAGVVM010006835.1:0-18957 GCA_019149425.1 Psidium friedrichsthalianum
AGCGACACGAGTTTGATTGTCATTGGGTATTGAAATCACTTGTCAGGACCTTAGGGCCTCGGCGCACGTTGATGTGTTTCCCACCTGTCTGTTTGGTGGCGCAATTTTTTGCATGGAAAACATTAGTGGACTGATTCGGGAATCGCCAGTTAGTAGTGTTTGTGGTGGAAGCCTGTCTGGTGCGCATTTTTTTCCTAGGACAACGAAGGGACGCCATTGCAAGAGTGGAAAGGGAGCTCTAGCAAAGAGAGTCGTCTCAAAAAAAAAACTTTCACGGTCCACGAAATCACGTGGAGATGCCCATTAGTCAACCGGTCAGACCGCGCGAGCCGGCGGCCGCTCTCGAGATCGAGGCTGATACGGCTCGCAGCAACGGCCGTCGCGGCCCGTCGAGTCATCACCGTCTGGACAAGGTACTCTGCGCGTGTGCGCACACACTTTTCTTGAATATGGATGCTTTTGTCTTGTCTCGTCCTGTCTGTGTGGCAAAATAGAGAGCTCGAGTTTTTCGGGTTCGAAGTGGATTGCCGTGGAGAAAGATGAGGTCTTTGTGATTCTTCATCGTTCATTGTCGATGGGAATGCTCTGGTTTCTGACTGTCCCGATTAGCTGGGTCGGGCTGAGCTCCGTTTTGTTTTTCATTTTTGTTGTGCTTTCCAAATGCATGTTAGCTGGATGGCTAAACAGAGTCAAGCATATTAGCGGGCAATCTTCCTCTTTGCGGACAAGGGCATGACATCTGTATTTGCCCATCAAAGAGACCTACGAAATATTACCTACGAAAAATAAGCAGAATAACCAGATCAGAGAGTGTTAAGAACTGGAAACTCGGACTTCAAGCTCAGGTATCATGAGGAACAACTGTTGTGCATAAAAAATCAATTGCTTGTGTATCAATCATGACACTGTTTTGCCCTTACCAAAAAAAAAAAATCATGACACTGTTTGCTGTGTAACAGCTAATGAGCATGAAACCATGTCTTTGACCACGAAAGTTGCTGCGATTAAAACTTGTTTACGGTGTTTCTGCTTCCGGATTTTCATCTTCTATATATTTTGGATTTTGTTTTTGCACCCTTTGAATTATACCTTAACAATTTTAAGATCAGTCATATATTCTGAGTAAAGAAAGTGCTTGAAACAGGGGAAGGGAAGATGCGCTACTCTGATACTTTGCCTACAAGACTCTTGGGGTCGTGTTTGGAGGCCTAGTAACATCTCCCCTATATGTGTACCCATCAATGCCGTTAAAGTCTCCACAGAAGAAGACTACTTGGGGATCTACAGTATCATGTTTTGGACACTCACCCTCGTTGGTGTTGTAAGTACGCTGGAATAGCTCTCAAAGCTGATGATCAAGGCGAAGGTCAACACGAGAACCTGATAAAGTTTTCTATTTACGTTTGTTCGCTTTCTGGGTTGGTGCATTATATTCATTTCATACGGTTGCTTTGCTAATCCTACTGGTTTCCCATATACCTCTAGTCCACTCTCTTTAGCTCCTTCTACATACACCATTGCACATTATTCTATGTTTTTAAACAACACAGTCTAGTCGAAGAAGTGGTTATCCAGAGTGTTCTGCATGCAGTTGTTGGCTCAAGAATTTAAAGTTGGTGACATGAACCGCAAAGGCTTGAAAGCTCTATTGGAGTAGTTCTCTCTCTTTGAAAAGCTAGGTTTGCTCTTCGTTTTTGGGAGAGCCAGGTGAAGTATTTCTTTCATGGTTCTACTCGAGTTTTTGCTAAAGTATGCTACTGAATAGAAAGAATGAAAGTTGGGGCAGGAGTGCCACTTGAAGGAAGGTTTCTTGAAATTGAAAATAGTAAAACAATTTAGAAATTCTATGACCTGCAAAATGGTATTTCCAACAGAAGTGGACTTTACAGTGTCCTAGAGCATCGTGGTTTGTGCCGTTAACGAGGCTGAGTAGTTCAGAATCACTCCATGAGTCATACAATTATTGTTTGGAAACAAATTGGATCTTTCTTGTGGTCATTAACGATGGAGATCTTTTCTTATGAGTGTCTATATTGTCAAAGAGGAATGAAAAGAAATATTGCAGGAAGTTTTTAGAGAGGATTTACGCTGTGTTTCATGGAGAAGTTCAAAAACCCTTGTTGTATGATTTCATATAGGCAGTAAGGTGCGCGAGCAAGGAGGCTTGACTATGAATCTGGTGTGTGCAGACAGCCTCTCTCTCGCTCTCCGTTTGTTTCCCTTTCCGTTCCTGGCATGATACTGTTTTCTCTTTGCTGGCTCATATTCACAATTAGGGTTTTGAGCAGAAGAGATGCACAAACTTATTAGCCTGAGGGAAGGGAGAAGCTTATTGACCGTTAACTTAATCTCTGCAGTATACTTGCTCCTGAAACATTTAAAAAACTTTAAATGACATTCCAGTATGTTTTTTCAAATGTCGGACAACTTAATGAATTTCTAATGAAGTACTTCAACGTGGCAATGGCTATGAGGTGTGTGATGATGTTCAGTTCTCCTTCAATATGACCTTTTGACCTTTCTGACGGTCTTTTGGAAATTTAAATTCATTGCTCTCTTATTATTACGACCTGTTATGTTTTTGGATGATGAAGACAACTGATATTGCAGGTGGGACGTTTGCATTGTACTCGCTGCTATGTAGGAAAATGGATGTTGGCATCCTCCATTCCAAACGTACAGAATCAAACTCTGGTTTTCTACGTCATGGCCTGCCTGAGGGCACTGAAAAGCAAAGTTGGCTTGGAAAATTCTTTGAACAGAGCATAGTTGCGAGGAGGGTACTGCTTTTTATTTCTATGTTGGGGATGTGCATGCTAATTGGGTGATGGTATTCTTACCCCTGCAATTTCAGGTTAGTCACCATGCCATTTTTCCCCTTTGCTTAGATTTCTGTTTTGGGGTTTTGAGTTTTTGACTTGTTATAGTTTGTTAATAGTGTTATCGGCAATGGATGGAGTAAGAGCACCTTTCCTTCTGTCAGCAAATGTAAGAATCAACTACTATCCATGTTATTTTATTTTTTTTCAAGGTGGGAAATTGTTAAGCCCATAAGTTCCTCGTGAAGTTTAAAGTGAATAAAAAGAGAATCCAGCATTCGTAGGTTTACAGATGTTCACTTTTTTTTCAGCTTTGGTGGAAGCACTCTCTGCGATAGTTCTCATCGTTCTATTCCTACTGCAAAAGTTCGGTACATCTAAAGTGAGTTTCCTCTTTTCTCCCATCATGGGAGCATGGACGTTGACCACTCCACTTGTAGGAATTTACAGCATCATAAAGCATTATCCGAGTATACTCAAGGCCGTGTCACCACACTACGTTGTCCATTTCTTCTGGAGAAATGGCAAGAAAGGTTGGCTATCACTTGGTGGACTGTGCTTTGTATTACAGGTGAGCTTATGTTATTTCACATTGCACGAGCTCCAAGACTGACAGGATCGCATTTTTGTGACTTGAATAGAACTATGGATCCTTTTCCATTTGAACTGTTGCACGTGGTAAGTATAGGAGTCATGGAAATTTAGACTATGATTTTTATGGGTACTTCCAGGTTGTCAGGTTTTATGAGGGCATTTATTTAATTCTGAGGATTTGTCATTTTTGCTGCTGTATTTTAAATGTCCGCTTTAAAGAATAATTCCTGAGTCATTTGCCTGTTCCTGCAATTTACTTTGAGCTATAAACTTTGATAGGCTAAAGGAGTTTTTACTGATACATGCCCTGATGGATTACTTAGTGTCTTAGTCTTTACCTTTTAAATTTTGCCACTGTTTTATATTATGTACAAGATGAATTATGTCACGACACATCTGAATACCTATTCCAATTTGTGTTCCAGTAGTTACTCTCTCTCTCTCTCTCTCTCTCTCTCTCTCTTCTCCAGTAATGCGACTGATTGGACTGGGCCATAGTGGATTCAAACTTGCTCTCAGTACCCACTGATGCCTAATAATGAACTAAGCTCGTGTTGCGGATGTGCATTAAGATAAACTCGTGCTTCTGACAATGGTAAAAATGGTGCATTCATGTGAACCTTTTATAATATCAGGTTCAGAAGTCTCTGTTTGCTGATCTTGGTCATTTCGATCGGACTTCTATCCAGGTGAACCTTCCTCTCCAAGATCTTAGTATTGATTCCTTTACAACGTACCAGTCTAATGCCTCTTTTCCTCGACAGATAGCATTTCTATGTACGATATATCCGTCACTGGTACTAACATATGCTGGCCAGACTGCGTACTTAATTCGTCATCCTAATGATCACGAGGATGGGTTTTACAAGTTCATTCCAGGATCTATATACTGGCCAATGTTTGTTGTTGCCACACTTGCAGCAATTGTTGCGAGCCAGTCGTTAATATCAGCTACCTTTTCTCTAATTAAGCAATCTGTAGTACTTGATTATTTTCCTCGAGTAAAGGTGATTCATACTTCCCCAACAAAGAAGGCGAAGTTTACTCTCCAGAAATTAATTACATCCTCATGATCCTCTGTGTTGCGTCATTCTTATTTTTGGAGATGGAAAAGATATTGGCAATGCTTTTGGTGGGTATATCATATCCTGAATTCTACATGATACAGCAACCATTTTAGTATGCTATTGCTGCATTAATGCCATCTTCTTTTCCCCAAAATTTCTACGTATGACCACCGGAATAAAGAAGAAATATTGTGACGATCTGCTTGGAGTTTAGCTTTTCAACTGTTTGCTTTTGGCATTTGAGATTTGAGATTATTTCCTACTAAACACCTCTATTTTTTAATATGTACTTATGGAAATTTAAGGTCACCCAAGGTAGTATGGTAGTTTTTCAGAATCTGTCAGACTAAGAATAATGGTTTTTAGTTTTGGCCAAATTAAATAAGTACTTTCTACCTTGATACTCTAATCTTTCTATAAAGGTTTTGAAGGCAAGAGGCTGAATATGAAATATGCTTAAGCGAAGTGCAATAGCGTACTGAATAAAATCTCTTTACAGTTAACCCAATCAAGTATTCAAAATTTCTTTATTGAAAGTAGTGTTGGCACTCCATGAAAAAGTTATCATAGTATAAATGATATTGTTTTTCTTGGGTAAATTTGATAATCATATGGAAAGACTTCACTAACACCAAAGCGTTGCTTGCAGGTGTTGTTGTCAGTCTAGTCATGCTCATCACCACTATCCTCGTAACCCTGGTTATGATCATGATTTGGAGAACTCCCATAGCGCTGGTTGCGCTTTATTTCTGTGTATTCTTTGTGATGGAAGTGTCTATGTCAGCGCTGTTTTCACAAAAATTCCTGAGGGTGGATGGATTCCTTTTGCCATATCTATTATTTCTCGCCTATATCATGTTTGGCTGGTTCTATGGAAGACAGAGAAAGATGGAGTATGAGCTGACACATAAGATAAACCTCGACGGGCTTGAGACATATTGTCTGAGCCTGGTATACAAAGGGTTCCTGGATTATGCTTCTTTTACACCAATATTCAAGATGGGCTTACTCCCCATTCTCGGTCATTACATAAAGAACATGAGATCTCTTCAAAGTCACTGTATTACTACTCTAAGATACTTATTGGTTCCAAAGGTCGCTCCACATGAGAGAATTGTTGTAAATAAACTGGGCCTCAAAGAGAGTTTATGGATGTGTGATTCAGTATGGATATGCAGATTCACTTAATCATGAAGGAGACGACTTGGTCACTCAAGTTACCAATGCGCTGATTTGCGCACTTACAAACTTGCTCGAGTTTCTCATTGCCTGGCTCGCGAGAGAAGTGGATCAAGAAGTTGCTTATATAGAGAGAGGCTAAGCTTGCTGGTGTCATGCACATACGAGGGAAGACTAGGTTTTACATAAGCGATAGCTGTGGCTGGTTCGATAGGATTCTGCTTGGCTTCTATGAAGTCTTGCACAATAATTGCAGGTCCGCACTGCCTGCTTTGGAGGTGCCACTGCCACAGCGTATTGAGGTCGGAATGCTTTACGAGGCATGAAAGGTGATGCATCATTGCTAGTGGCTATGTATCCAGCTTGGTAGAAGGGGCTAAGCTTGCCGGTGTCGTACACATACGAGGGAAGACTAGGTTTTACATAAGCGATAGCTGTGCCGTTTCGATAGGATTCTGCTTGGCTTCTATGAAGTCCTGCACAATAATTGCAGGCCGCACTGCCTGCTTTGGGGGGCCACTGCCACAGCATATTGAGGTCGGAATGCTTTTTGAGGCAGAAGGGTGATGCATCATTGCTGGTGGTTATGTATCCAGCTTGGTCATTAAGTCCTCCAATGGATGGCTTCTGATTCAGGGAACTTCCAGTTGGAGGGAGAAGAAGTGGTACTTACCATGGAGTTCTATCAGATAAAATTATGACTACCGACGTGTAAGTTTTTTATCTACTCAAATCTACAATACATCTCAATTCAGTCTCCATGTTCTGCTCTTACGATGATCAAACACCTTCCCAAAAGTTGGATTGGACTGTTAGAATTGGAGGGGGCAGTTTGTGGAGTCTAGTGCTGTAGAGTTTGTACGTGGAGGGTCTAATGAAGTTGGATATTCTTGTAGATAGTATTTTTGGTTTTGGCATGGGAAGTGGTGGACACAATAGATGGATATGGAGGAAATCTGCATGAATTTACTCAAATCTTTGTATTGAACACCCCGAGGCATAAAAGAAGCATTTCTTACCCCGACCTAATTCATGATGATACCACCGTCTTCCTACAAGATGCCTACGCGTTTCACATCTTCTTAACGCGAAGTGGCTGGGGAGAGGAAAGGCATGCCGCCAGCGTTCATCCTGAGCCAGGATCGAACTCATTTCCCCCCCTTATTTGCCAACCTTGCCTTATCTTCTGTCAACTCCTTACACCCGCTCTTCAGATGGTGAAAGGGACATAGGATGTCTTTGTCCCCTTCCTAGTTCCTTTTGAAGACCCATAGGAGGATCCGGACAAAATCATGAAAGGGAAAGAAATCCGAGTGAATGCAGTCCTCATCTATATGTTATTTCTCTGTGTTGCTGATCTTCTTTGATCTACTGATCTCATCACGTTTGATCTTGTTGAGTGGGTACTTCATTTGGGGGTTGTATTAGCCAATTAATGCATAAAATGAAAATATATATATATATATATATATATATATGGAGACACGACACGTCACAAACAGATGTTCCAAGCAGCCTTTTTTTTTTTGGTTAAAGCCTCTTTTTCTAGTTGAGATTGAAAGGAGTACAATGCAAATAATTGGATCAACTTAAGAGAATATTGAGCCTCACAAGTTGAAAAATGCCTATCTTACGACAAATAATGGGGATCGTAAAAAAATTTGTTCATTAGGTGGTTTTTTAAGGTAAATGCTGTAAGGCAGGCAGTGAGCTTATTACCAATTGGTAAGTGTACGTGAATTCTACCGGATGACATTGGCATTGTCCTGGTTATGTCGGACAACTCTCAAAAGTTCCTTTGACTAGACATGATCAGTAGGCGGGTCGGGTCACGGGTATATCAGGGCATCGAGTGTAAAAGTCCTTTTCTAAGCTCCCCTGTGAAATAAGAACAACAAATTTCCTGCGTTAGAAGAACGTTTTTAGGAGAGCTGAAGCGGGGGCTCGGAGCGAAAGAAAGAATATATCTGCTCAGACCCACCAAATTGTGGCCTCAGGTCCACCTACCATTGATAACTGAGTACATTCACTATATCCGGCACTACAGTCGCGTTATCTTCGCTCTTGACCCAGTATCTAGCGCTTCGCCTGAAGCTCCTATGATGAATCAACAGTTTGATGCCATCCGGTGCCAAACGAAGTTGAGATTTTCTGTCGGTAACTAGTGAAGGAAAGAGTTGTTCAAGGTGGTGCTGCTGGCATCGAGAGTTGTAGCTCCATAAGTGAGAGGTATGATGAGACAACCCGCCGTCCATTCCTTCGTTTGTTCTTAGGGGAAATTCGGTGCGCCGTTATGGTAAAATGAGGAGTGCAACGGGTTTGTCTCCGTAGACAACGTCGGACGATGGGCCTTCTATACTTAAGATGTGGTCTCCATGTTTGGAAAGAACAACGTGGATGGATCTCCTGATGATGAGGAGGAAGAAGACAAGGTTCTGCTAATGGGGTCCCACCCGATGGAGGAGTTAGGAAGTTCAATGTGGGGAATCTTCGGACGGTAAGCCTACCAGGATCATCGGTATTGGAATGTTACTCGAGATCACAAGGGTAACATCGATACGCTGAAGTCTTTAAGTTATCGTTGAAGCATTGCCCATCTAACATTTGCTCTTGCCAATCCTCGATTTCCCATCCCCGCATCGAGTGCGACTGTACCGTGTTTAAAGCATGACCGAATAACGAGATTGCCGCGGTCTGTATTTAACACAATTTAGTACACTGCTTCGTCAAATGAAAGATGAACCAGAAGGGAACACGAAGATATAATAGTACTAACAAAAAGGACAGTATAGAGTTAACAATGCCTTGACTTGCCACTTATATCTCCTCGAATGTCTTATTTCTTCATTCCTTTAATTTTTTTATGTTATTTTATCGTTCATGGCTATCTTTCTTACAATGAAGCATTCGCAAGAGTACTGTGAGGACATGGAATTTACATGCACTAGACAATGAAAGCAATAATTTTTAGCAAACATTGACTACGATGTTGAAAAGAAACCTCGTTTTCTCTTTCAAGAAGCATGGCGAAATGAAAGTCGACTGGGCGAATCAATTCTCACAATGACTTCTCAGATCCGTATTCATCATCGCTGGAGTCATCCACATGGAGTTCCCAAAGTGTCTGTACTCTGAAGCTGAGGTGGAGGAACTGGTCTAGTGAACTTCCTCACCTCAAGGCTCTCCCCGGCAGTAGCAGCCCCTTCAGATCTGACTGAGATAAGCGGTCGATTGTGGTTCGAAGGAACCCTTGGATATGACTGGCTATGTGAAGTCTTTGGCCGGCTTGCTCTGAAGAAGCTTTGATTTCGGAGACGAACATCCACCTTGTGAATTCAGAGAAGGTATAATTAGTGCTGACTGCAAGTGCAGACACGCAACTGAGACTAAGTTAAGGAAGTTTGCAATTAACTCAGCATTAGAACTCCATGCAGAGGATAAAAAAAAAAGGAAATCCAGTCCCTGTGGACAGACTTAAATAGACCAGCATCCTCAGAAGCTTTCACTATCAAAAACTTTCCCAGTCAATAGTATCCAGAACTATGCAACTATAAGCTAGGTGAAAAGAAATCGACTGTACCATACTGCCATAGACGCTCAGCTGCATCGCTCTGGCAGACATACTGTTTGCTTTTCGATATTTTCTTCATGGCTCTCTCTATGTTGCCTAGCCTTGTAGAAATGTTCTGCCAGCTCATAAGACCGCCGTGGTTCCCGACTGTGGGTTCTGAGGGGCTGATCTACCGAAGGAGGAACCAATGAAGACGATCTTTGAAGAGCGCTGTCAGCTTCAAATGCCGCAACATCAAAAATAATGACCCTCACTCTAGTCTCCACGAGATACCAGGATCCTTGATGGGAGAAACTGACAGTCCTAATACCTGTTTCCCATTAGCGTAAATAAAAGCTTTAGTTGCAAAACACTTCATGTTAGTACTTCTCTCTCCATAATACACTATCGATATCTTTGATATGCAATGGGCTCACTAAATTAGCAGTCGATAACATTGTAGCACACCATTTACAGAAGCAAAATTAATATATGTCCAAAAATCAACAGAAACAAATTCATGACTTGGCTTCTCCTACAAAACAGCTTAGTAAGCTCGGGGGAGCACATCGTTGTTCCTTGCTGATATGTGGTTATAGAAACTATCCGAACCTTTAAATCACAGATTTTTTTTTTTACTGTATCTAGCTAAAAAGACACTTTCTTGTGAAAAGAAAGATGTTAGGCTAGCTCTAGGCTATCGCTACCCTCATAGCTAAGGCTCTCTCTAAGAGTCACAGTACATGAATCTGCAAACAGCAGTAGGAAGTTTGCATAGCTGAAGTATTGAAGAAGAAATTGCAAGAGTCAAGGGCTCCAGTGTTCTGCTCAATAGATGTTGGAATCAATCAATGATCTGGTGACACACTTTCCAACAGATAATAGATTAAATTACCTGATGTATCTGGACTCGGAAACTAGAATTCCCATGCAAAGGCCATAACGCCGCTGGCGATGTAATCAGCTCTTCCTCAACACCTTGTGTTTTTATAAATCCGTCTAACAAAAATCCAATGGAATGTTGGGGTACTTCTATAGTTTCTCCTCTAATGTACATAGTCATTTCTGACCTTTCGGCAACAAGAGCTCTCAGTTCTTGCATTGCCATTTTCTCAAACACTTGAGGAAGCAAGAGCTTTGCAAGAATGATAGCACTTTCCTGCAAGTAAGCACACTCAGCAATACATCCTTGGTCATTCGATGAAGAATTAAATAAAATTCATGAATTATTACCAAATAGTAAAATAAGCAAACCATCATCCAGAAAAAAGCAATATCCTTTGGCAATGAAAAGATGTCTGTTAAACGATGACAGAGATCTTGATGCAGACATTAAGTCCCTAGAACAGATATCAGATATATGCCTCTGCAAGCTCGCTAAAGGATATACATAATAGTCATACCTGCCAGAGGAAATCTTCTACTGAAGGATCTGACCGAAGCACTGAGAGGATTTTTTCAGACTCCAGAAAGAAACAAAGAACAACAGAATCTGTAATCATGTCACAGATACATGGTTTCCCACTCAACACTTCATACAGGCCAAGTGTACTCCCATATGTAAAAGTTGGATGCAATGAGTGCTTGTTTCTTATGCTGTTACTACTCCACTGCCAAAGATCCGCAAAAAAGATATTAGAACAAAAGAAATAGATCTTCAACTGAATAAGTGGGAAAATCCACCTTCCCCATGCTCTGTAAACTTACCTTGACTATCCCATTAGATATAAGCCAAATACCATTTGGCTTGGAGCCCTCTCTGTATAGTGTCACACCGCGTAGTTTCATTGTCTCCTTGATTGAGCCTTTGAGTGGTTCACTGACCACAGAAGGAAGAGCGCCCAGCAAGGGATGCACACTAACTAAATCACTTATTTTGGGCATCTTAACTAAAGGAGGATTTCTCAGAAGTTTCTTCAAGTCGGTCTGTGTTAAAAGTTACGTACTATCGTGAGCTACAGTGTATCAAATGTCACAGTTAATGGAAGGCCACTGAAATGTACCTGCACTGCATCATGGAGATGAAGCATCTCTTTCTCTTCCAATATCCCAACCTTCTCAAGATTTTGGACATAATCAATCAAATGATTCAGAACAGAATAAGTAACCTGTCTTGTTTTAACCACGCGGAGAACCTGGTACAGTTTCCAATATGAAAATCAATCAGACACAAAGACTATCACATCAGCAGTAAATGCATACACATCCAATGTTTGACTAGTAAGGGAAAGCTAAAAGACAGAAGGGCAAGAGATTCACACTTATTAACCTGAGGAAATGTTGCACGGACGTCTTCCAGAAATTTTTTTGCTTCTTCTCCTTCTGCCTCGCTTTCATTGATGACAGTAGAAGCCACATCACTATCACCTAATGGGTAGAGACCAAAGAAATTAGTACTCTTTCCGAAGGAAAACCCCATGAATGAATCTGTTAGACCTATATATCTAGGAAGCAGTACTAGACAGAAAGAGTAACACATTCTTAGCCAGGCTTCTAGTATACGGCGAGTAAAGAGAGCATCCAGTAGTCTTCAAATCAATATGCTGCATTACGGTTACGAATGCTTTCTGCTGTGTGTTACCTCAACAGCTGCAATCCACTTTTCCTAAATAAATATCTTTATAGGATCAAATTGAAGTATAGGACAAGTTGAAGAACATATTGCATGATAACTTATAAAAGCAAATCCGTCACGTTGGCTTTATTGATGCTTTGGCACCATTGTGCTTTGTTTAGTGCCATAACTTTTCTGCAAGATCTATTTACTAATGGACGTTCCATAAAGTTTTTGTTCAAGCCTTTTGAGTCTCCACGTACTTCTTTAGCTTGAGTCCCCTTCATGAAGTTTTATATCCTCATTCAGCATCAAAAGGATCAGTGTCACTTCTCAGGCTGAGGGGTCATATCCCATTTCTCGATAAATCAATAACCAAAATACCATGTTTCTCTATCAATACCTACCAACTGAACTTTCTATTTTACTGTTACATTAGAGATTTGGAATACCAAAATAAGTGTTGGATATATATAACCACGTTACTTTCACCTGATACATTCTTTATGAAATTCGTGTTCGAAAGTAACTTTCAAAATCTTTATGTGGGCATGCATCTTAATGACTTATTCAAGATTTAAGTGTGTACGTTATCTATATTACCTTGGCATTACTTCACAATCTGTTTCTTATTCCAACTAGACGACAAAAAGAAGCTTAGCCCCTATCATACCACATTCCTGACAAGGGACAATCCGCTTCTTTTTTTTGTCCACATGTCGGAGTGAACCATGCACTACATAACCTTCCAGACTACCTCAAGGAAGACATCCCATTCAGATTGCACAAACCAACTTTTCTTTGGTGTTTACTGCTCAACAATCTGAACAGTAAACTACATTTGCCTTCTTTGCACTCCAATTGGAATTGTCTTTAAGTTTAGGTAGCATATACCATATGAACTTCCATTTCATCAGTTCCGCTAGTATAATGAAAATGGCATCTCTACATTTCTCTCCATCCTTTTTATAACCCCATTGTTACTTCCTAGTCTTGCATTCTCATTATAATCTTGTAATGCATCCCACTCCATATACTGTCTTGAACCTACTAAGAGAGCTCTTGAATCCCAATTTTTTCACACATTATTCAAGTTTACATTCAATCATGCTCATTTTCATCTACTAACACGTATCAGTAGCAAAAAAGTATGCTTTTTACCTTTCTTCTCATAAAAGTTTGAATGTCATGCATCTAATTGTTTATTTTTTCTATATCCACCTTACTTGAAGTCCTCCCCCCCCCCCCCCCCAAAAAAAAAAAAAAAAAACCAGAAACCAAACCAAAAAAAAAACTCTCCCCCCATGACTTCAAATCCTGATATTAATCTGCATAAAAACAGATTGGTATCAAACAATGATGCAGGCATTTCCCTTTCTGTCTTACCAATGCAGGATCTTATCCCCAGTACTATACACAATTCTTCATATTTAGTGGAGGTTCCGATCCCCATTCATTATTTTTCCCTCGTCTTTAACTAACTTGATAGAATTAAAGAATATATTTTCCATTTTAATGATCACAATAATTCACATATCATCATAGTTTATTATCATGCACAGATTAAGACTAGTTTATTATTTTTTGTTTGGTTGTTGTAGCAGTCAAGTGGTATTTTAGGCCAATTTCCATCCACTACATATAGTAATACTAGTTTCTGATCATGACTCAAGTAAGTTTTCATCGATACAATAAGCTCGGTTGAACTTACCAAATTTGAAGACGCACTAGGATGACTACATGAATTAAAGAATAAAAATTTATTGCTCTCACAAGTTCTTCAAATTAGAAAACTTTCAGGGTTTCTTTAAGAAGAAAAGAAAAGGCCATCAGTTTCGATATTTCATTAACTCATCATTCGCACTTCAAAGCCTAAGGACTGGTTAAAATTATTAAACTTGAAATTTAGCTCTTCAGCTGTTGAACAGTGAATAAGAAAATGGTCTGGGCAGTCATATACAGCCTAAAATAAAAGATTACTTGCTATGATGAAGACTTTCTACAATATGCAGGAAATGGACGAGAGAAAGAGAACCATTTCTCAGCCAAAAGTTGAGCATCTCCCATATAGATTATACCTATAAAGTCGTGTAGTTGTCGACGCGCAATTCTATGGGCACGAAGAAAGGCTGCACAAATATAACATGCAGACTCCAACCTTTCCACAGTGAAGTAGGTAACCAATTTTGGTGGACAGATGCTTTGAAGAAACCTGTAGTAATTTGGAAAATGAACATGGGACTTTAAGCCTTTCCAATCGCACATAGGCTCATGAGAGACCATATCAATTGCTTCATCCACTGACTGCATCAAAATGTTTGCAGTAGTTTGTTTGATCCTTCCTTCATCTAACATACCCCAGTAAGCAGCTTGGACACCTGAAATTAAGAATTGTTTAGCAATACTGGAAACATCAACATCTCAGTTCCAAAACAGCGTCAAGTATATTGCATTAGAACAATCTACGCAACATGGTTGTCAACAAAGAATATTTGCTAATCGCTTTTTTACGAAAATGACAATGTAATCCAAAAACTAGTGCTAACAAATAAATTGCAAAGCTTAAACAAGCAAAATATACAACCAAAGTACAAACAATGGCATGCGATGGTGAGACTCAGGTGGCTGCAGCAAAAAGCAAATGCAGTAAATGAACAATATATCAGTAAATGAACAATATACCATTCAAGAGACGAATTCGTATGTCTTTCAAATTCATAGGGTCAAGATCCGCATCACTTCCAGACACAGTATGAGGGTGCACTTGCTCCCCTTCCAAATTACTTAGGCTTGCAATATATCTTTTCACAGTAGGCCAGTCAGCAGGTCCTAGTTCCTCATCGTCTACAAGATCACCAAAAGCCTCCAAAGCTTTGTTCAGCATTTCATACTTTGTGTACTCCAATATGCGTCTCTGTCACAGATACCAGAGTAAAACACGTACACCATAATGGAACAACAGAATTTTGAGCTTTGTGGAATAGAAAGGTGAAATTTACTCAACAGTTGATAGGAATTCCATGGTCAGCTAAAGCTAAGGTCTATTGTAATCTCTTATCTATGCCAGAAGACCTTTCCTTCCATCTTAAAGACAATATCTCTGTTTGCCAAAGTACACAGAAAGGCTGTCCTTTTTGCTTTAGATGTCATCACTATGCATTGACTCAAGTAGATAATCAGCTCTAAGAACATCATCTTCCTATTTTTCACCCAAAAACCTGGGGAAAATCAAAACATAATAGTTGAAAATTAATTGATGAGAAAACCATCAAGAAAAGAAAAGGTAGGAGAAGGAATCTTCACCAACTGTCAATTCATTATGGTATCATATGCTCAATAAAGTTATCTCAAATTTCAAGCAATAACCATAGCTGATGATAGCTTGTCCATGCCAAAACAAAAGGAACATGGTATAATTAACTGTTCAGACTAAATTTGAAATTCACCTTAGCCGATGATAGCTTGTCCATGCCAAGAAGATGCAAAACAAACTGTGTTGTCGATCCATTTATAATTAGTGTTAAGAAGACAATTCCACCAGTGAAAAAGACAAACTGCAAGAAGTAGAAACTCACAGTTCATATCCATGTTTTTCAGAATTCATCATTTAATCGCATCTTTCTGATGTAACATACCAGAGTCCCTGTTTGAGTACTGAGAGATGCTGAGCTGCCACTCGAGCCCTATTAAATAATCAGCAAAGAGGAAAGTTGTGAACAGGAGAATGGCATTATAACTCATAAAATAGAAAAAATGCGAGGATCAAGAACAAAATAAAACGAAATTTTGCATGTGGGATAATGGAGCTTTTCCTTGAATTCCACTTGAGACACTACAATTTCAGATGTTAAAGAAGACCTGAATGTGACATAGGCATTGCATAATTATCCACCATATAACAGCCTTGTCAAAGAGATTATCATTTTCTATTATCTCAAAAATCAGAATAGGATTACAAATACACACACGCGTGTGCGTGCGCTTAACCCTTCTTACCATTCTACGCTTACTATGAACAATACTTTCCAACACTTCCCCTCAAGTTGGGATGTAGATATCAAATAATCCCAACTTGTTACATAAGAAGCTCACTCTATTTCCCTGTAAAGACTTAGTAAAGTTATCTGCAAGTTGATCCTCTGTCCTCATGTGTTGAAGAATAACCTCCCTAAGCTTAACCCTTATTCCCATTCTCCTCTTACTATTAACAATACTTTCTAACAAGCCCAATGTCACATATTTATCTTTTAAAAGATAAAAGGCAATCAATTCAAGCAATCAAGGCCCCAATTTCAACTTTACGCTAAGTGATTGCATTTTGTGGACCTCGATAAATTTATCAAGTGTCAACTGCAGGGGCAGTGTTGAGTAATCTTTAGGCCATTATCCAATTAATTATTCGGAAAACAATCTGTGACTCCATGTTTAACATTCTCTTGGCAAACTCGAGGTGGTACTTGAGCATTTTTTTATTGGTAAGATTTATGGAGCAGAACAGGTCTAGTGCTCCTTCCAGGGATTGATCCCTGGAGGTGTCCCTCATCGCCAGTGCCACCTGAGTACAACTTTTATCCTTACCCCAGTGCATTCATCCACATAAAGCTGCCACCCAGACATGAACTACGTTTGTCCCCCTAAACTGGATAACTACCCTGTCACTCCGCCTCCATCTTGAACCAATTATTTGACATCAATAGCAACATGCATCAGCCAGCACACCACTGTCTCTGAATCAACTTTTTTTCTGTTTTGCCACTATCAACATTGCTAGCTCCTAAAACGCAACACAGTTGGGAATTTCCTTCGGCCATCTTTGACTGATCCTCTGCGGTGTTGCTGGTCGTTTGTCTCAGCCCCTTCCCTGGATTGCTGGTCGCAATTTAGGATTCGCTGATCAGCTCGAGGTTGTTGTCCACAGTTCAGATGGGGCCTGTCCTATGCTGACCTGTCTGTGTCTGTTTGTTTCTTTCGGGTTGATTTTAGCCTTGTTGGGGGCCTGTCTCCCTCCATCTTGTTTTGCCTTCGGCGGCTTTTGTGACTTGTATTTTTTGTAGCTCCTTCGCCGCTACACCTTCGCACCTTTTGGGACACCCGCATGTGTCGCTTAGGGTACGAGGTTTGTTTCTGGCTTTTGGTTGTATTTGCGCTTTGGAAAGTCAATTCAATTCTTACCTTACCCAAAAAAAACATTGCTAGCTCCTTCTTTCCCGAAAAACGCACACACACACACACACACACACACACACACACACACACACACACACATTGCTAGCTCCTTTACCACCATTGCCTGTCTCATTAGTGCCAGTACTGTTGGTGTCAGTAGTTTAGTTTAGACCGGGTCAAGTAGAAAAGACCTTACATTACAACCACAGAGTGTTATCATTTGGTGAATGAATGATTTAGCTGGACTCTCATCCACCCAAGTTGTGACAGAGGTATTGTGTGATATTGGAAAGAGATGGAAAAAGAGAAATAAAACCAAAAATGATAACTGTTTAAGACTACAGATCTGAAACGTCATGCTACAGCTGTCTGGCAAACTAATCCCACTGATGCAACTCGAGTTCTTTACAAAGTCAATGAGTCACTAAATGTGATGGTACTTGATTAGCGCCTTATTTTGCATGTCTCTATACAATGTAGTGGAGCATGTTGAAATCCCCAGCACATCACTTAGTAAACAAGTCTGAGTGAGATGTTTCAGAATACATTGCATCCTCCTTCCACATAGGACTGTAGTTAGTTGAGTGTTATGACATAAGACCAAGATGCCCCAGGTGATTAGGTTTCCTTTCTAACAGGAAGGGACAAATAGGAGTCCTCTGAGGTAATGTGCAACATGAGGTACAAATAGAAGTGCTTATACAAGAATGCAAAACTTACGGGTCCAAATAGTGGGTAACATTTTTCTAAACTGACATGAGAGTACAATTAGACCAGAAAATCAGATGGAATGTTCTAATTGTCACAGAAGAACCTTTGTTGAGATAAACATGAGTACAAACATTCATGTTTGAAGTGTGACTATGCCATCTATGGAAGCATGATAATTTGTGAAAGATTGAGCAATGAATACTTGCCTTAACTGAAAGCGAGAGAGACAAGGCAACAGCCCCACGCAAGCCAGACCAAGTGAGGATAGTGGCTTCTTTCCAGTCCAAACCATAGCCAAAGTAACGCAGAGATGGATATAAGACTGCGACAACTACAAGACGTGATGCTTGTACAAAAACATAAAGAAGAATGAGGTATTCCCATGAAGTTCCTGAAAGCAAGGAAAGGAAAAAGAATCCAATCAGATCCCTTGACATGGAAAAGGTTCCACCAGCAGGAGAGAGAGAGAGAGAGAGAGAGAGAGACCTTTGCTAAAGTGATCAGAATATTCTATAAAAAGGAAAAGACGCAAAAAAGAAGGTATAATAAAATGGCATCTACAAAATTTCTCTATAACCGATCAGCATGTCTTCCTGAAAATATTATATTCTGGAGTTTACTTAAATCCTAACTTCAAACTGGCTAATTGATGTGGTCCAAAATAATTTTCCGTGTATGGATTCCATTTTGTTTTCTTCACCTTTAAATTTATCAGATATCAGGTGATATTAATCGCTTTTTGCTATAAGATTATAATTTCCTACTTTGAACCTATGACTACTCAAGGGTTTTCAGCATATACGTTCATTCCAGTCTCTTTTAAGACAGCTTGCCTGTTTGATGTATCAGTAAATTTGACAAAGGTCTCTATTTCTCGTGCCTCCAAGCATGTCTTCGAGTATTAAGTGCGATCTCGAATTGTGTTGGAACATAAAATTGTTGTCAGTACAAACTCTTTTAACAAGTTTTGTAAATAAAGCAGCTGAACTGTATATTCTTGAATCTCAGTACAGAGAGGTATTTTCTTGTATTGCCTGGAGGAGTGAGTGGCTGAATGCCTCATATTCCTCAGGTTACCATGACATTACTTGGCAGGTTAAAAAGTCTTTGTTAAATTAACTTTCAAGCAGAGGTGTGGAGAGTAATGTTCTTTTCGGGACTCATTACTGAATTTTCATCATCTTGAAGGGGATTTCATCAATGCTCAGAAACCTTATGGAAAGGATTCGAGCAACAGGTTCAAGACTGCATGCAGGAGGTGCGCATATGCAACAAGCTGGAGGATTGGGTGCATTCCAGAAGTAGTTCATCATTAGC
>JAGVVM010006836.1:0-25079 GCA_019149425.1 Psidium friedrichsthalianum
CCCTTAAAAAAAAAAATATTGTTGTGCAAAGAGCATGTATAAATTTTTCAAATGGAGAGGGAATATTGTATATCTAAGTAAATAACACAGATCTCCTTCGGGGGAAACGGGGAGCAATGTTTGGGTCTATACTCTATAGAAGTTCATCGTCGGAAAGTGAGTCTCGAAAAAGCTGCGGAACACTGGGGGTTCTATCAATCGAAGCTAAATGCGAGTTCTTATTATTATAGAATTCTTAAAAAAAAAGATATATCAAATTGCGAGTAAAAGTCTTGCGGCATAATTTGTCTTAACAAAGCCAAAGTTAACGTCCAGTAACATGGTTCCTTTTTTTCGTGTCCCACACCTCACTATGAGGTTGGTGTGTATAAAGAGCTACTTAGCTGAAAGTGCCTTTACTCAAGATAAATGCAACAAGGCCTACCGGTTAATGCAATGAATTGGAGCTATGTTTCATAAGTGGGGGGGGGGGGAAAAGAGGTCTCCTATCCGGTCAAGATACAGCGTGGCCGAGAACCCTAAGCCTTAATGTCTTTGATAAAGAGGTCATCTTTTAAGGAGGCACTGACAAAACAATGCCGTGCGCCTCAAGTCGCCCCTTCAAATGGTTTCCGACATCGACCAATGAACGGAATAAACCACAGGCAGGTACAAAATTCTGTCAGGGGCACACAGCAGTTGAAGGACAAACACCGATAGGCATGTCAATCTATTCGGAATTGGTATCAGAGAGAATGTGCGCTGAGCCCTGCCTTAGGTTGCGCGCATGTGAAGGTCGAGTAAAAGAGAAAATTGCTCAAAAGGACATTGATGTCCGTTAAAATAGAAAACCATTGATTCTTATGAGCATAATGCTGGAGACTATTAGATCAAGGACATAACTGCAGTGAGTTGAGGATGGAGCGACATTAGCTAATCCGGAGCACGATGGTGAATAGGTTCTCTTAGACTTTAGGAGACAGATGGTTGCCCGTAACTTTAAACGAACGGGCCTAGTTCCCCTAGAAAAAGGAAGAAAAAAAAAAAGGTCTAAGATGCCCAACTGATTGAAACCATGGCTTGTTTCATGAAATTTTCAACTGAGGAGGCTTCTGTTGTTCGTGAACGAGAGGTGATTTGGTTTGATGGAGATTGGCATAGTTCTGATGATGAAACTTCTAACTTATGTTTGATTATTTTTGAATGAAGCTAGTGTGTTTTTGGACACAAACAGTGGAGATGTTGGTATTATAGAAAATTTTGTGATTGGTTTTTAACTACAAAAAAAGTGGACGTAACAGTGGATTAATGACCTAAGAGTTGAAGAAGTCTTAATTTTAGGGAATAAGACCTAGTTTATATACTCGTCAAAAAAAAAGAGTTTTACATCGATTGACAAGAGTGATTAGAAAAGTCTTATAGGGTTTCGGAGCATCTACTTTCTTTCCACGCCTGTAATAGATAGAAAACATGTTTGGTACATCTAGCATGTAAGAAAATTGAATTTCTCTGCAGAGGAGCATCAGGACACAAAAGTTACACCACTTAAGAGGGCAAAGTTTGACACCTACGTTTCTAGTAATTCGTATCTCGATAATTTCTGGTCATGATTATAACAATACTCATACATTGAAATATTGCACTTTTTTCTTAGGCGCAAACATCTGTGTCATTGCATAGGATAGTCCATAATTGATCCAGATATTTCCTCGTTTTACTAATATAACCGAGGCACCCCAATCTCGTTAGCATCCGGATTTTGGTCATTTGTAAAGCATCTACAACACTCGTAATTTCACCCCTATTGACTTTATAGTATGGCTTCCCCAGTTATATTTTCTCTATAGAGTGTGTCCTGTACATGACTTCTAGAGGTGAAAGTGTAATTTTTTTTTATCTTAATTTTGTCAACGAAACGAACTCACGTTTTTGCATTAATGTATCTTTTTAAAAGTTGACGGGCGATGCCAAAAAAAAATGGTTGATTGCTAAAAATAAGTATTTTAAAAGACCACTTTGTACTTTTGGTTGATTATTTTTAAAAATGAGATCTATGAACATCATTCCTTTTATGTTTGCTTATGTTCAGTGAATTTTATTCACCACACAGGTGTGTTTGACATACAATTAAATTTATTATGGAGAATATACCACAAGAAGTGTAAATGTTCCTTTTCTTTAAATGTCCTCTCTTTATAGAATTTAAGGGGGGAAAAAAACCTTTTTAATCCCTTAAAACATTGGACATGCTAACGGGAAAAAAATAATAAATAATTTTGAGAAAAAAAATGGAAATATAATTGAGTATCACAAAAACGCAAAATCTAAAATCTAATTTAGACGCCACCTCTTTCTCTGCTTCGAGTCTCAGTGACTGAATCGTCTTCGCACTGTGGTCATCGAAATCGCGTGACGCTCAGATCGTCGATGTGTCGACTTCGGCTCGGCCGCGACCGGCCGCCTCTTCCTTGGCGAGACCCACTCGTCGACTAGGAAAGCGATATGGGCTGAGTGATTTCGTCCCTTCCAATGATCTGTGGCATTGTCTGACTCGCTCGTCGCCGCCGTTTTTCTGTTCTTGCACTTCGAAACGCGACTAAATATTGCTTACCTTCGTCAGGAAGTCAAAGAAAGACCCAAATCTGACCTGCAGTGGTTGTGGTCATCTGTAGCCGTTTTGGATAAAAACCCTCACTCCCGCCTCACGGCCGACTGGAACGACATTCTGGAAAACCCGTTGACAATAATATGGTTGAGGGGCATTTACTCTTCGCACTTGAGGGAGATCGTGGCATCGGGAGGGAACTAATAGGCTATTGGTACTGGATCATATGGTGGAAAGGCATCGGAAGGACTAAGGATTGGTAATTTCTTCGTATCAAGACAAAAATCGTTCATGGGACAGTGGTGGGAACCCACAGTGTTACGAGGGCTTATGTGATGATGCACACCTGTTGCTGTGAGGATTAGTAGCGGGGTATCGTACTGTTTGTCATCCGATTGGACTTTATCAGTTTAATGAGAGACGGACCTCCAAGCATTGTTGGGGTTAATGGGATTGGAATACTACGAGGATTTGCCATCTATCTTTTCCTCTGGAGCGCGCTGTACTTGCAGGCTTGTATGATTTGATTCGAGCACCTCAAGCTGCTTCAGACGTCAGAGTTCTAAAAAAAAAAAAAGCTGTCTCAATCCTGGTGATCTATGACCGCAATTGTTACATATAGAGCGAAGATTAGATATATTATGGAATACGATGCAGGATGTTAGGTGTGTTGACTATTGTTGGTTGTCCCTACCCTGGTGTTGCTGACACTGATGAGGTAATAGTATTTGTATTTGTGGAGATGAGCTTTCTTGCAATATGCCTACGTGACTTGGATGCGTCTCATAGAGATCACTACCTCCACGAACCCTTTTTTGCTTGCACAGATTATGTGTTTTTTAGTTGCTGAAACTGACGAAGGTAAGAGTCATAGAGGTACACTACCTTCAAGAGCATTCTCATAGAGGTCACTACCTTCTAAACCCTTTTTTGCTTACACAGATTATGTATTTCTAGTTGCTGAAACTAAGGTAATAGTTCACAATGTTATGGATTTCTATTGTAGTGACATTGATTCAGAAGCATGTCATGAACCCTTTTTTGCTTTACACAGATTATGCATTTCTAGTTTCTGAAACTGATGAGGTAATAGTCACTGTTACGGATTTGTATTTGTAGTGACATTGATTCAGAAGCATTCTCATAGAGATCACTGCAATTCATGAACCGTTTTTGCTTACACAGGATTATGTATTTCTAGTTGCTGAAACTGATGGGCCAATAGTCACACTGTTACGGATTTGTAGTTGTAGTGACATTGATTCAGAAGCATTCTCATAGAGATCACTACCTTCATGAACCCTTTTTTGCTTACTCAGATTTTGTATTTGTAGTTGTCTTCCCATATACAATTATGCATTGTCTACTGCGTAGTGATTGGTTCTCCCATTTTGGTAGAATTGGTATCCCTGCCCTCTTTTTGATTGGTGAATGCTACAAAATCCTTATGCACCAATAAAGTAAATGATGATGTGATTTATATGGCGACAGATTCATATAGAGTTCACGTAAACACCTGAAACAGTAGGATATGGCTTAGTATATAATTTTGTTTCCCCTGATTATGATGATTTTGAGAGGCCAAGACACTGTTTGGTTGCATGGTTGGTTTAATTCAGAATGTCTACTCTATGCAGGGAGGTGGTATCAGGACTTGGCCATTTGCATGACTTGGAAATACTCCATCGGGACTTAAGGCCTCAAAATATCTTGATTACTGGGAAACCATTAGTTGCTAAGCTATCTGATATAGGCATTAGTCGTTGCTGCCCTCTTGGATCTTCCACCACCAGTAAGTGCTCATGACAGCTTTATATAGACTTTCGTTCTTCTTTTCCTCTAGATTGATCTGTTTATTATCTGAATCAATCATCTCCAGATTACTGCCTCAAAACATTAGAATGATAATTTTAGTTGTTAGAGCAAACTCTTCTTCTAAAAAAGACATCAGGTTGCTCTGTATATGGTATAGTTTGTGCAGATTTAACGCCACTGTCTCCATCTATCGTATCCATTTGTATATTGTTCCAATGGTGATGGCTTTTTGTCTTGCAGGTTGTGGTACCTTAGAATGGCAAGCACATGAAATGCTTCTTCCTGGTTGGCAACATACTTTGGCAAATGATATGTTTGCTTTTGGTTGTGTCCTCTTCTTTTGTGTCACTGGTGGAAAACATCCATTTGGCAAACCTGGACAATGTTGCTTCAACACCAGGGACGACGGAATGGATCTATCCTCAGTGGCCTCCATACCGGAGGCTGATGATTTGATATCAGGTTTACTAAACCCCGATCCTATATTGAGGTGAGTGCTCTCTTATTGAGCTAATGCAATTTTAATTGTTATAGAGATGGCACCAATGCCACATTTGTGATGCTTTTGAACTTAGGAAGCCGGTCCATCTCAGCCTTGTTCATGTAAATGATTTATTTGAGCATTTTGGTCAATGGTTAATTTCTTTTATTTACTGGCAGGCCAAAGGCATCAATGGTGCTTCACCATCCATTTTGGAGTTCAGTGTTATCTCGACTCGACAAAATGAATAGGCTTATTAAGTGATGGACCTCACTGGCGAGGAAAAGAAGAATTGGCCATATGAGTAGTTTTCAACAAATAAGTGCTTGGGCCAATAAAATCCTCCCTAATGGAGAGATAGTTGGAGAGGTGACAAAACCCTAGATCTTTCAGAATTCAGAAGACATTGCTGAGAGATCGAATCAACATCCCAGTCTAGACCACCACACAAAGCCATTACTTCTGCTCGGCATTGACCGCCTCTTGCCTTTCTGGCTTCCTGCAGTTTTTGTCTTTTCAACACATGCTTCTTCATCTGCACAGCCCTTTTCCTGAAATTAGTCAACGTTATTACCGAGCTGAGTCTTAGTATAATGTCAAAATCGTCGAGTCAAATTCATGAAGACATTGGACTAATGTTGCTACGGTATCTGCAGCTCACTTGTGTTGAGAGAGGATGTGGGTTCTCTCGTTGGTGTTCCTCCGAATCTGCACTGTGGCAACCAAGGCCAATTCTGAAGTGCGCTATTGACATTTGCAGTTGTTGTGGGGACAACGGAATAGATTGACTTTGAAATGTCTGCAACTTCAATCTCTGCGCTCAACTATGTCGAAAGAAGAGCCACAATCAGCTATGAGCTCTTTAAACAATATTGACTTTTCTAATCAGATTAGGACTAGGAACAATAACTCAGGAGCCGGAATTACGGCATGAACATAAAACTCATTCGTGGAAGAACCTGTAAGACTCGATCCTCGAGCATCGCCACTTGTTCAATCGATGTCCCTTTGTGATGAGCTTCCTCTATTGCAGATGATATGGTCTTGCAATGATCTTGTTCTTTTTCTCTGGTTTTCTCCACGGCCAGGCCTGAAGGATATCTTGCTGGTAAGCTCCGCCTCTCCTCCAGAACCTGTAGCTGTTTCACCAAGGCGTTGTGCTACGAAACTTAAAACAGGAGAGTAAAAGAATTTGCTAAGAACTTCTATCGTTCTACAAGTTCAATCACTTTCCATTAATGATTAGAATGGCAAATAAAGGGAGACAATCTGTTCATGTCACCAAATTGCCGAGGCGGTCTAGTCTTTGCAGCACAGAAGCCGCGGCAGGGCTCTTCTCTCCTTCTTCCTCCTCCATGAATTTGTTTGCAGGCTATTTTCAGGCTCTTTGTGTGCATGTTGTTCAGATGCTCCAGCCTCCATTCCCTTTTAAACATCTGCTCGAAATTATGTATTACGATGAAGTCACAAACTGGAGGTCCAAGCACTCACCAGTCACAACCTTTAAGCTCGTGGCTGACAAACAGAGTCGTGGAGGTATGGACAATTTTCCATATGAAAATGCAGACTTTGTGGCAGCTTTAATTGAATTTCTTGTTGCGGGGAATTAAATGATAACCACCTTGCCATGCTTTCTTGGAACCGTTTACACAAGTTCTTGATATAAATTTACGTTTTCTATGTTATATCCCATCCAGAAAGTTTTAGTGATTATAATATTACAAGCGCCTTCATTCAATCAAACTGTTTGTCTCTTCTTCGTAGATAATGCAAAAGAGTACAGGACGTAATTGCCTTTATTTTAGATTCGCACTTTTCCCACTCCTCATATGACTTTGACACTCCCCTTTGTGTGTGTTTGGATCATCCTATACTTTGTGGTGCCCACCACTTTTTATACAAATTTATATGCCTCCTTTTTTTTTGGTCGAAATATATTATTATTATTATTTTTTAACTCTTTTATTTTGTTTCTTCTTTTTGCTTTTACTTTCCTCCTCATTCGTCTTCTTCTTTTCCACGGCTCCCATTTCTCTGTCCTTCTATCGCAGCAGATCTTCTGCTCGGCAACTTGGTTTTCCAAGTTTGTGCTCCTGGACCAGAAGGTGGGACAAGGACGAAAGCAAATTGAAAGTATGAATTTGAAGACTTTCCAAGAGGTGCACATAGGACCAAAAAAAAAAAAAAAAGGACGTGCAAATAACATATAATTTCACAAGTTTTTATATTCTTTTGTTCTTTTGTTTCACTTTGGGTAGTCAAGTCTCGAAGGGATGAAGGATTTTCCGAGGCCTTTTTGGCTGACGGTATTTGTGGAAGGCACTCGCATGACCCTGGAGAAGCTCAAGTCGGCTCGAGACTTTGCCACTTTGAAAGGGCTCGAGTGTAATGTGCATTGATGAGCTTATCAAGAAGAAGGCTGGGAAGAAACTGAAATGAGTGTGCGGATGAATACTGCTTCCATAAAATCTATGATAAGATCTTGAAGCAAAAATTACAGCTTTCTCTGTAAACTTCAAGGGAGTTTCATGGTATTTATCATGAGTGTACCGATTTGGAGTTTTTCATGGTATTTCTTATTAATATTGTACTTCACCCTTTCATATGTCAAGCCCATAGGCAGTAATACTGCCGTCATTTAATGGAATTGCACCTGTCGCAAGGATGTAGGGCAAAAGTGAATGTTCGATTTGGTAAATTCTAGGTACTTTGTGGTAATTGAACAGGTCCACTATTTTTCAACCTTAACAATGAAAGGGAATCCTATTGGATTTATAACAATTTAGTTGCCAAAAGAGGAGAAAAATTTTCATTGGAAACTCCCAATAATGAGAGAGTGATTATTCATGAAATTAAACTGCAAGGAGAAAGACGTCTCATTCTGCTCCGATTAATACGAACTTCACAGCCAAATTGATCAATTGACTATTGTACCATTATTTTTCGATCCACCAGTTTGATTGTAGGCAATTTTATATATGTATAATATGGTATATACACATCAACTTTCATAGTAGCTACATCTTATAAATAATCTCCCTCTTTAAATGGTTGCAACTGTGATAAACTCCAAAACCCTGTAGGGAGAAATCAAAACTATTTACCAACATTATTCAACTTGGTATTGTTTCCAACTAGTTTTTGCCTCAATAATATGCAAGTTAGTGTCCAATCCTTCAGGTTCCGGTTGAAGCAAATCGGAGAGAAGGCATGCAGATTGACGGACGGTCGATCACCTCCACTGCACCGGGCAGGGCCAACGGATCGACGAGCCGACTAAAAGGCGACTATCAGAGTTGTTCTTGAGGTGTTTGAAGTATTTTTGGGTGTGGCTCACGACTTGGGTCGGGTTCCTAGTCTTCACTCAGTTCCAGGCAATGCTCTTCCAATCATCCTTGCCACGCTTTTCCAAACCCTCGAGGAACAACCTGTTGATTGTGTTAATCGACAGTTGCCCCCAAAAAGGGATTAAGATGAATGAAACCTAAAACGACTAGACGGCGGCACTAACGTTCTTGGACAGTGATTTTTCTAGCTTCAAAATTGCGGAAGCACAAAAGAACTCATGTAAACATTAGTTACATCTAGACCTGTCAAACGTGTGAGATGTGTCGGGTTTAGACCGAGTCATCAAGGATCCGACCCAAATGAAAATACATTTAACTCATTTATGACATAGTTATTGCAAAGCAAATACCAACCGGAACCATACCCAAACCCAAACCAACCCATATTCATAATCACTTTCATATTTAACTTAATGAAAAACTCATTCCCAAATCGAAGTGAGAGCGGAGGTGAGCGAGTGTGAGATCAAGTGAGGGCGAGAGAGAACGAATGGAGAGTCATAGAAGCTGTTAAGTTTAAGTAAGTTGTAAACCATTTACGACTCATTTGTGTCCCATTTAACCCTCTTATTTTGTTTAAATCTATTCACGATCAATTTATTTAATATAACTAATCCATAAAATAGTTTAGCTTTTCATACAATATATAAGTTAAGAAATGGGTATATGACTTATTTTGACAGATCTAGTTATACCTAGAACACAAGCAATGAATTAAGCCGAAAAAAAGTCAAGACTCATGTTCTTCCCTGCTCCATGCAACTCCCCTACTCCTCCTTGGGGCTTGATGAGTGCCTCAACTATCCAATGGCTCGTCCCTCGGCTTTGTCTTCTTGTCGACCATGCTCTTAGAATTATCAGAGTCGGGGATTGGAACTTGGCCCGCGGCTCGATCATCTCGATGTCCACGACCAACGCCTCGTAGTGCCTCTGGATTCGCCCCACGCTCTAGCTGGGGATACTTAGCGCCATGTCCTCGAAGAACTCCCTAGGCAGATGGCCAAGCTCAGCAATGCATCTCTCAAAGATCTCATTCTCCTCAAAAGTCCAGTGGTCGTTGATGAGTTCCGGCGGCGATGGCGGTGACAGCAGATAGGTCAAGTAAGAGCCACCAATGGGCATGGCTTCAAAGAAGTATCGCGATTCCATGTGGAGGAGAGCAGACCCTTTTTTGGATATGATTTGAGTGAAGATACTGAAAGGGTGTTATTTGGTTTGGTGTTTGATAATTTGTTCGAAATTTTGTGCATATATGTGGTAAGTTCAGAAAACCTAATTTGGAAATGACGTGGCAATTGGCATGCCAAGGGACAGTTTGGGAAACGTGGAATGTGCTTGCCGTTTGCAAAACTATTTTCCATTAAATGCCCATGCATAGACATGACTATGTTTCTACTTAATCTGTTATGGATACGAGATTGAACTTTGACAGACTGAAAATTGACAATAAAAGATGAGTAAAAATGTGTGGAGGCATATAACCATCCAAACGCTAACAATCTATGTGTACGAGATGAGTATTAACTAGTTCCAACTAGAAAAGTCGCTTCTCCCGCCGCCCACCTAATGCAGGCAGAGCACTCGTTATCCCTATTGCTTTCTTTCTAACGGTCACCTCTATCGGTCGCAGTTACTATACGGAAGTTGATATTTCAAGTAATTACGATGCATGAAAATCTGTATTCACTATATGCTTGTATTAATAGCTTTGATCAAGTGATTTGCCATCTTATTACATCCTGATTTTAGCTTAATCCCTATTCACAACATTATTGGGAAAAGTTTTCGAAAAATCTTAAACCTTTTGTACAGTGGTCAATTCAGTCCTAAACTTTTCAATTTGATTAATTCGGTCCTAAACGTTCATATAATATTTTAGTGTAATATTTTCTATTAATCTTGGTCGAAATTTATTGACACGGGCGCTGTTGACGTGGATGATTTTTTTTACAATTATTTAGTAAAATTGTTTGATTTTTCCCTTTTTATTTTTATTTTCTCTTTTTTATTTTTTCCTAAAAAAAAAAAGAGGACATATGCATGGCCGTCATCTAACCTGTCCCAGCCACTAGATAAGGTGAGGTGCAAGAGCTGTCACGATTGGCGAGACTTTTACAGGTTTGTGATTTTTTTAAGACAAAAAAATGTTTGGATTGGAATTAAATCTAAAGTTGAGAGTTTTTTAGGAAATTAAGCCTAGTCTTTACTCGTATTTTACTCGATTGACGAGATGAGTTAGAAAGTATATAGACTCAGCATCTACTTTCATCTCCCTCGAAAATTTTGGCATCTACTTAGAAATTAATTCCTCTCCATAGAAAAAAGTTACACTTAGGGCAAATGTTGAACATACTTTATAATAATTCTTTCAATATTCGTATCATGGATTATAAAAATAAATAAATTGAAAATTCCAATTTTCTATTAGCGTCATTGAATTGAGTGCAGGATTGATACAATATTTCTCTACTATACAAACCCCTTCCGAACTTGGGATTTGTAAACATCTACCTCTAAATTTTCCCCTATTAGTTTAGTTGTGATTCCCAGTTATATTTTTAGTGTGTGTTGATGCATATGACTTCTAAGAGGTGAAAGTGTAATTTTTTTTAATCTCAATTTGTTAACAAGAACTCACTTTTCGCATTTTGTATTTTCAAAAGTTGACCAATATAAAAAAATGATTGCTCTATAAAAAAAAAAAGCATTTCAAAAGACCGCCTTATTCTTTGGTTGATATTTTTCTAATGAGTTGATGACATCATTCCTTTTTTGTTTTCTTGAAGTAAATTAATTCACCAACCATTTTTATATCAATTAAACATTATGAGAGTACACAAGAACTGTATGTTCCTTTTCTTTAAATGTCTCTATTTGTAGAATTTAAGGGGGAAAAAATCTTTTTTATTCCTTAAAATTGGACATGCTAACGGAAATAATACTAATAATAATAAATAATAATAATAATAATGTTGGAAAAAAATGGAAATAATAATTGAGGATCAGCAACGCAATAAGATAAAGTGCGATTATTTTGAGGAAAATGTCCAGTGCGTGAGTAATTTTCTCATAAAAGAAAAGAAGACACAAATCTAATCTAATTTTCGGGGAAAATCTCAAAAAAGGGCCTGAAGTGCTTTCGTTTTCTCAAATAAGGGCCTGTTTGAAGTGAATTTTTTTTTTAATAAGTGCTTGAAGTGCTCAAATTATTTCAAAAAAAAGGCCTATCGGAAGGGCATTCTTGTCCTTTATTTTTTTTTATTTTTTAATTTTTTCCTTTTCCTTTTTTCCCCTCCCCTTCTGCTCATCATCTCCCCCCGCACGTCTTCTTCACGGGGACATCACCGAAAGACCTGACAAAGCTTTTACCTATCGGAGCCGCTTCTCCCGCGATTGATGCCAACTCACACGACCACAAACGCTTTCCCTGGGCGACGTCGGGCTACCCTTGCCCGGGCCAACGAGGGCCCCCTCGCCTTGCTGGTGACGATTAAAGGCATCGGCATTGGAACTCACCTTGCTGGTGTTGAAGGATGCCAAAGGCTGTGGATCACGGTGGAGGATGCCATGGAAAGTAGTCGCGATTCGAGCTAAAACGGCGTCGTGGAGGGAGGGAAATAGAGGCAGCGGGATGGGATTGGAGGAAATGAGATCGTGAGATGGAGGGGAAAGAAGAGAAGGATTTGTACTTGCGCTCGAATCTGCAACTTATCATTTTTATCTTGTTTCCTTTTTGGTGTCTGAAAATTGGGATGGAGCTGGTGAGTCCGCCATGGGTGAGTGTGGTGGTCGACCCGTGACTCGGTCTGACCATACTGGGATGGACAACGAAAGTTGCGTGCTGGTGGAAGACGCTGACGACGGCTGCGTGACGAGGACTGAAGAAAGAATCCATGGCGCTATTAGTGAAAAGCAGCTGGAGGGAGTCCCAGTGCTCACCCGCGCGCGCTCCCTATCCGAGTTTCGACCTACCGCTGTCATTGCCAACTCACTGTAAGCGTCCGGCTCGTCCTCTGTCGTCTCTTTTTAGCAGAAGCTAGGGGCTCAACGGCCAAAGTTGAGTGAGATTAAGCAGAGAGTAAAAGCTCTGTGTCGGTCCGATGCAAGGATCGCAGCTGGAGGTGGTGTCGTTGTTGGGCAGCAAGTGGCATCGCCACTCATACGGGTCACCGGGATCTGTCATAGTAGCTTAGTCTACACAGAGCAGCCACCAGAGCCCAACGTTGAGGATGACAGCACAGCGAAGCGAACAGAGTTTCATGGCACCTGGGCAGCAAATAAGAGGTATCGGTCTCGCCGGACGACCTGATCAAGATGTTGGCGGCAACACAGACCACGCCCTCTTTTTGTGGACGTGGTGACTGACGTGGTGACGGCGTTGACGGCGGAAGGAGGCTCTTGCAGGTCTTTCGACGACTCCCACGAAGAAGACGTGCTGGTGGAGATGATGAACAGGAGGGGAGGGGTTGGGGGGGAACGAAAAGAAACATAAAAAAGTAAGGAACAAAAATCTCTCAGTTAGGCCCTTTTTTGTGAAACAATTTGAATACATTCAAGCCCTTTGTTGAAAACGAGGTTCACTTCATGGCCCTTTTATTTGAAAAAGTGAGATCAAACTTTCGGGGCCCTTTTTTTTTTGAAATTTTTTCCCAATTTTCGGGGGGGCCACCCTGTCTCTGCTCTCTCTCTGACTCGTCTTGCGCTGTGTCTCCTCGCTGCGCTCTCTCGACTCTGTCGACTTCGGCTCGCCGCGACGCCGCCTCTTCCTTGGCGACCCACTCGTCGACTCGGAAGCGATATGGCCGAGTGATTTCGTCTTCCTGATCGTGACATTGTCTCCCTCGCTCGTCGTCGGCCGTTTCTCTGTTCTTTGCACTCGACACCAGGTAAATTTCTTAGTTTTTTTTTCGTTTTATTTCCTATATTCTGGTGGGGCCGATTTGTCGTGTCGTGGGTTTGGGATATGAGTCTGAGTTGGGGGTTGTGCGGTTGATCGCAGGCAAAAAGGGGAACTTGTATTTCGCGTGTCAAGTGGACGGTGAAGTGTTTCCTGCTTTGCTCGTTGGAGTTTGGCAATCTGTGTCACCTATGCTTTGTGGTTTGTTCACTTATTAACAAACGGCAAGCCAAATCTGAAAAGTTTGTTCACTGAATTTTTCAGTGAAGTCAAAGAAAGATCCAAATCTGACCTAGCAGCGGTTTTGGGTCATCTGTGCGTTTTGGATACACCTCACTCCCCCTCGCCATCTCCCTCTTGCCCTCTGCTATAAACCCTAACCTAAGCATCTCCCTCGCCCTCGCCATCGCCTCGCCCTCTCCTTGGCTGCCTACTCGACATCTCGGAAAGCGATATGGCTGAGGGATTTCGTCTTCCTGATCGTGCATTGGAAGGACTAGGATTGGTAAGCTCTCCCTATCAAATACAGAAATCGGTAGGGGAAGTGGTGGGACTAGAGTGTTTGAGGGCTTCTACAATGATAGCATACCTGTTGCGGTCAAGCGAGTGGGATACGATGAGGATACTCTTGAATATTATTTTCCTGAGTTAATGCATCCAAATATTGTTCGGTATTGGGGAGTTGAGGACGACGAGATTTCGGGTATTTTGCTCTAGAGCGCTGTACTTGCAGCTTGTATGATTTGATTCTAGCACTTTCAGCTCCTTCAGATTCTTCAGATTTCTCTGTGTCCTCTGATGATTCACCATCATGGTTAGATATAAGAGCAAGTTGCGGTATCTTAGAGATACGATGCGGATATTAGCTTGTGGACGGATGCTGGCCGTCCCTCACCCTTGTTGCTGAAACTGATGAGGTATTAGTCTAATTGTCACGGATGTGTGGTTGTAGTGAGCTTGCTTACATATGGCTACATGATTCAGAGTGATCTCTATCTACCTTCATGAGCCCTTTTTTAGCTTGCACAGTTTTGTATTTGTAGCTGTCTTCCATGTAAATCAATTAGGAATTGCCTATTGCCTAGCGATTGGCTGCATTGTTTGTTTAAGTGGCCATCATACTATTTGGTTGCATTGTTTGTTTAATTCATAATGTCTACTCTATACAGAGGGATATGGCTTAGTATATAATTTTGTTTCCAATGATTTTGAGTGGCCAAGATACTATTTGGTTGCATTGTTTGTTTAATTCGTAATGTTTACTCTATACAGGGAGGTGGTATTAGGACTCAGCCATTTGCATGACTTGGAAATACTCCATCGAGACCTAAAGCCTCAAAATATCTTGATTACTGGGAAACCTTTAGCTGCTAAGCTATCTGATATGGGATCTGACATTCGTAAGTACTCACGATAGATTTAATGCCATTGTCTCCCTTCTTCATTGGCTGGGCGAATCTATCATATCCATCTGTACATTGTCCCAGTGGTGATCCCCCCCCCCCCCCCTTTTTTTTTTCTTGGTTGAGTTCTTATGTTGTCATGCATGTCTTGCAGATTGTGGAACCTCAGGATGGCAAGCACGTGAGATGCTTTTTCCTGGCGTGCGAATAAGTTCGGCAATTGAATGTTTAGTTTTGGTTGTGTCCTCTTCTTTTGTGTCACTGGTGGAAAACATCCATTTGGTAGACCTCGTGACTTCAATATCATATACAACACCATGGATATATCCGCGGTGGCCTCCATACCGGAGGCTCATGATTTGATATCGGGTTTACTAAACCTCATCCTATATTGAGGTGAGAGTGTTCTCTCATTGAGCTAATTGAATTTTAATTGCTATAGAGATGGCACCAATCAATGCTGTTGACCTCAGGAAGTCGGTCCATCTCAGCCTGTTCATGTAATTGATTTATTTGAGTATTTTGGTCAATAGTTAATTGCTTTTAGTAACTGGCAGCCAAAGGCATCAGAGGTGCTTCAACATCCATTTTTTAGTGATGCCAGCAGCGATAGAGCAGTGAAGGAACCACACTCCACGGATGCTCTAAAACCAATGGAGGTACTCTCGCTCTCTCTAGAATTGTGATAAGATCCGTAGTTGCATGCCTACAAGGCTCATGCTTTAATGTTTTTGGCAGGGGATCGGACGATTTCCCGCACTCTTGACGGAGTCCTATAAGATGGTGTCTCGATTCTACAAAAAAGAAAATGTCTTTAGGAAGTACTTGAAATTTTTTAAGTGATGGTTTCAACCGTTGGGATCAGTGTTGGAAGGATCTTGAGGAAGAAATTAGGTGTCAATTGCGCATGGCCAAATTATAGAGCCGGATATTTGGTCGTTCCCTGTTAGCAACAGCATTGGCATGTAAATATTTTATTCAGCTTATCAACCTGAATTTGCGTCTTGGTAGAAGCCCGCTTGCAGTGATATTGCTTGTGCATCTTGGTTTGATCCTTCTATCTAGGCACTGATTACATTCATAGTTTGTTTGAAAGTTTGGATCGTGCGTCAGGACATTAGTTTTCGTATACATTAGTGCAAAAGGCTTGCAACCGAACCAGCATTATGAGAAATTGGTCAGCAAGATAGGAGAGACAGATGAACAAATCAAATGGTATTGGGCCAATTTTCCTCCTTTCATCTTGTAAAATCTCCATGACCTAAAACTTTGTAGCAACATTAAAATTCCTCTATGAATGCTTACATGGTCGTGTGGATGCATTCGTATGGTTAGGTGGGTCGTGGAAAGGTTTTTAAGGTAATAGCTCTTGATAGAGAGAGGTGAGGGTATATTTAGATATGCATCAACCTCATTGAAGGGTGGACCCAAAAGTGAGTACTAATGTTAACTCAGCTTAATAGTACAAATTAGCGCAGAATTACTCGTTTTGCATCATTTATCCATGATCTTTATGGCCTATTCCCTGAAAAAAAAAAAAAGGTCTAATGCCAATTTTGCCCCCGGCTTTTTCAAAATTGTCAACTCAAGAGGTTGCTGTTATTTCGCATGAAAGTGATGGTTTTAGTGAAGACGCATGTTCTGATAAAGAACTTCTAACTGGTCCTTATGTTGATTATTTTGAATATGCTAGTGGTGATTTTCGGACACATGGCAAATTTGGGATTATGGTAAAATTTTGTGATTTTTTTAAGACAACAAAATGTTCAGATTGGAATTAAACCTAAAGTTAAGAGTTTTTTGGGGAATTAAGCCTAATCTCAACTCGTATTTTACTCGATTGACGAGATGAGTTAGAAAGTATATAGACTTAGAATCTAGTTTCATTACCCTTCGGAAGTTTTGGTATCTACTTAGAAATTAATTTCTCTCTATTGAAAAAAAATCACGCTTAGGGCAAATGTTTGAACATACTTTATAATAATTCTTTGGATATTCGCATCATGGATTATTAAAATAATTACATTGAAAATTGCAATTTCGATATTCGACCGCTCTATCGCTGCTCTATCTCATGACTCGTCGCGCCTCTCCTCGTCTCGCGCTCTGTCTCTCGCTGCGCTCTGTCGACTCTGTCGACTTCGGCTCGCTGCGACGTGGCCTCTTCCTCTCTCCCTCTCTCCTTGGCGACCCACTCGTCGACTCGGAAAGCAATATGGCCGAGTGATTTCATCTTTCCTAATCGTGGCATTGTCTCCCTCGCTCGTCGTGGTGCCGATTGTCGTGTCGTGGGTTAGGAATATGAGTCTCAGTTTGAGGTGTGCGGGCTGATCGCAGGCCGAAAGAGGGAACTTGTATTTTGCGTATCAAGTGGACGGTGAAGTGGTTCTTTGGTTTGCTCAATGGAATTGGTAAGCTGTGGTCACCTATGCTTTGGTTTGTTCACTTATTCACAAACGGCAAGCCAAATCTGAAAAGTTTGTTCGCTGAAAATTTTTCAGTGAAGTCAAGGAAAGACCCAAATCTGACCTAGCAGTGGTTGTGATCATCTGTGCGTTTTGGATATAAATCTCACTGCCCCTCGCCGACTGGACGACTCGGAAAGCCCTCGTCATAATATGGCTGACGGATTTACTCTTCGTATTGGAGATCGTGGCATCGGAGGGACTAGGATTGGTACTGATCGTGGCAACGGAGGGACTAGGATTGGTAATTTCTTCGTATCAAGAACCAAAATCGGTATGGGAAGTGGTGGGACCACAGTGTTCGAGGGCATCTGTGATGATGGCACACCTGTTGCTGTGAAGCGATTAGTACGGGGTCATCATACTGTCGTCTCCGATTGGATTCATGAGTTAATGAGAGACGGACATCCGAACATTGTTCGATATTGGGGATTGGAATATGACGAGGATTTCATCTATCTTCCTCAGGAGCGCTGTACATGCAGCTTGTATGATTTGATTCGAGCACTCTCAGCCGCTTCAGACTCGTCAGACTTCTTTGTCTCTCCTGATGATCCACCAGAAATTGTTAAGTATAAGAACAAGATGAGATATATAAGGAATACGATGCAGGATGTTAGCTTGTGGACTGATTGTGGTCGTCCCTCAGCCTTGTTGCTGAAACTGATGAGGTAATAGTGAACTGTCACGTATTTGTACTTGCTTACATATGCCTACCTGACTTGAGATGCATCTCATAGAGATCACTACCTCTATGAACCCTTTTTTGCTTACACAGATTATGAAACTGATGAGGTAATAGTCAAATTGTTACGGATTTCTATTTGTAGTGACATTGATTCAGAAGCATTCTCATAGAGATCACTACCTTCACAGATTATGTATTTCTAGTTGCTGAAACTGATGAGGTAATATTCCTGGATTTGTATCTGTAGTGACACTGATTCAAGCATAGAGATCACTACCTTCATGAACCCGTTTTTGCTTGCTCAGATTTTGTATTTGTAGTTCTTTGCTCATATACAATTATGTATTGTCTATTGCGTAGTGATTGGTTCTCCCATTTTGGTAGAATTGGTATACCTTCCCTCTTTTTGATTGGTGAATGCTACAAAATCCTTATGCACCAATAAAGTAAATGATGATGTGATTGATATGGCGACAGATTCCTATAGAGTTCACGTAAACACCCGAAACAGTAGGATATGGCTTAGTATTTAATTTTGTTTCCCATGATTATGATGATTTTGAGTGGCCAAGATACTGTTTGGTTGCATGGTTGGTTTAATTCAGAATGTCTACTCTATCCAGGGAGGTGGTATCAGGACTCGGCCATTTGCATGACTTGGAAATACTCCATCGGGACTTAAGGCCTCAAAATATCTTGATTACTGGGAAACCGTTAGTTGCTAAGCTATCTGATATAGGCATTAGTCGTTGCTGCCCTCTGGATCTTCCACCACCAGTAAGTGCTCATGACAGCTTTATATAGACCTTCGTTCTTCTTTTCCTGTAGATTGATCTGTGCATTATCTGAATCAATCATCTCCAGATTACTGGCTCAAAAAATTAGAATGATAATTTTAGTTGTTAGAGCAAACTCTTCTCCTAAAAAATACATCAGGTTGCTCTGTATATGGTATAGTTTGTGGAGATTTAACATCAGTCTCCATCTATCATATCCATCTGTATATTGTCCCAATGGTGATGGCTTTTTGTCTTGCAGGTTGTGGTGCCTTAGAATGGCAAGCATATGAGATGCTTATTCCTGGTTGGCAACATACTCCGGCAAATGATATCTTTAGTTTTGGTTGTATCCTCTTCTTTTGTGTCACTGGTGGAGAACATCCATTTGGCAAACCTGGAGAACGATGCTTCAACAAGAAGACGACTACAACGTATCTATCCTCGGTGGCCTCCATACCGGAAGCTCATGATTTGATATCGGATTACTATACCGCATCTACATGGAGGTGAATGCTCTCTCATTGAGCTATAATTTAATTGTTGGAGATGGCACCAGTGCCGCATTTGTGATGATTTTGAACTTTGGAAGTTGGTCCATCTCAGCCTTTGTTTGTGTAATGATTATTGAGCATTTTGGTCAATAGTTAATTGCTTATAGTTTCTGGCAGGCCAAAGGCATCAGAGGTGCTTCACCATCCATTTTGGAGTTCAATGTTGTCTCAACTCGACAAAAATGAAGAAGTTGTTAAGTGATTGACCTTGCCGGCCAGGAAAAGAAGAATTGGCCATGTGAATAGTTGTTCAACTTTCAGAATTTAGAAGAATTGTTGAGAGAGTGAATCAAACATCCCAGTCCAGACCACCATACAAAGCCGTTACTTCTCATCAGCAATGACCGCCTCTTGCCTTTCTTGACTTCGTGCTGTTTGTCTTTTCAACACATGCTGCTTCATCTGCACAGCCCTTTTCCTGAAATTAGTCAACCTTATACCGAGCTGAGTCTTAGGATAATGTCAAAATTGTCCAGTTAAATTTATGAAGACATTGGACTAATGTTGCTATGGCATCTACAGCTCACTTGTGTGAAGAGAGGATGTGGGTTCTCTGTCGGTGTTCCTTCGAATCCGCACTCTCCGTGGCAACCATGGCCAATTTTGAAGTGCGCTGATTGACATTTACAGTTGTCGGGACGACGGAATAGCTTGACTTTGAAATGTCTCCGACTTCAATCTCTAGGCTGAACTATGTCCAAAGAAGAGCTACACTCAGCGGTTAGCTCTCTAAATAATATCGACTTTTCAAATCAGATTAGGGCTAGAAAAAAAAAAACTCAGGAGCCGGAATTAGGGCATGAACATAAAACTCATTCGTGGAAGAATCCGTAAGACTTGGTCCTCGAGCATCGCAGCTCGATCAATCAATGTCCCTTTGTGATGAGCTTCCTCTACTGCAAATGATATGGTCTTGCAATTATTTTGTTCCTTTGCTCTGGTTTTCCCACGACCAGGACTGAAGGATATCTCACTGATAAGCTCTGCCTCTCCTTCGGACCTGTAGCTGTTTCATCATGGCGATGTGCTTGCAAACTTAAAACAAGAGACTAAAAGAATATGCTAAGACCTATCAGTTCTACAAGTTCAATCACTTTCCGTTAATGATAATGATGGCAAATAAATGGAGAATCTGTTCATGTTACCGTATGGCCGAGGCGGTCTAGTCCTTGGAGCACGGATGAAGCTGGGCAGGACTCTTCTCTCTTCTTGCTCCTCCATGAATTTTGTTTGCGGGCTATTTTCATATTCTTTGCGAGTATGTTGTTGACATGCCCGAGCCTCCGTTCCCTACTAAACGTCTGCTTGAAATTATGTATGACGATGAAGTCACCGATTGGAGGTCCAAGCACTCACCACTCACAAACTTTAAGCTCACGGCTGACGATCAGAGCCGTGGAGGTATGGAGAACTTTCTATGCAGAAAATGCATACTTTGAGCAGCTTTAATTGAATTTATTGTTGAAGCGAAATTAAATGATAACCACCTTGCCATGCTGGAACCATTTACACAAGTTCCTCATATAAATTTATGTTTTCCATGTCATATCCCGTCCAGAAAATTTTAGTGGTTATAATTTTACAAGCGCCGTCATTCAATCGAACTGTTCTGTCTCTTCTGCGTAGATAGTGCAAAAGAGTACAAGACATAAATCGCCTTTATTTTATTATATATAAACTCGAACTTCTAGAACAATTGGTTGTGCATTTTTTTAATCATATAATCAAACTAGACTCATATTTCGGCTAGCAGACTCATTGTTCATATTGAAAATTAGCCATCAGCCCCTCAAAGAGATACGGGGTAAAAAGAAAGCACTATTTTTGCTTTCTTTGCTATGTGTGAAGCCACACAGTTAATTCTGGAAAAGATGCAAACTGAATCACGGATGAGTCATTTCGGTTCCATAAAGGTTCATCACGTACATCTGGAAACTCTTGCCCCAGGCAGTTGGACTTGGCAGTCAACCTAGGGACAGGGAGTTAAATGCTAAATTTCCTATAATACTATGAACCCCCTTCAAGTCTCAGACAATACCCTCAAGTGTGTCTGAAGTTCTGTGACGACATTGTCACGGGCCGGTTGCGGAGGGTCGGCTCGGCCCGTGTCAATAGCATGAGATTTGATCGAGTAATTCACCTCGTTAGGCTCCAATGGATAAATTAAGTCCAATCATTCCCATGGATGGGCTCGATTTGATTCCAAGCCTTACGCCATAAAACTTACCTGGTTGATCTCTTCCAACATCCCAAGGCTTCATCTTTTTGCTGTCCCTCGCTGAAAAATCAAGCAAAAAGAAGCACCTAAAAGCAGCGTTCAAATTTCCCGCACCCTTCGACCGAAAAAAAGGAAAAAGTTCCCTGCACCCCACGTTATCCCCCGAGGCCCGAACAACTTGAGCATAGGACCTCGGTTTTCACCCTTAGAAGCCCACTAGCATTTCAAAGCCGGAGCGCCGTGCGCCGGATGCTCTCGCCGGTTTTTCGTCGCCGGGGAACATAACCTACGGGAGGAAAATGAATCCGGCTCCAATAGGGAAAAAAACGAGTAATTGGGTATTCCAATTTCTCTCCTACATTCTCCTGCCTGTTGAATGAGAACGAGCGTACAGCACAACATTGCTTGTCATACTAGTCTAATCAGATTTCAGCAAAGTAGCGAATTTGGACACAGTGAGCCAGACAAAAGCAATCATTTTAGACAAAGGCTCCTGTTGCTTGTAGATTCAACAAAAGCAATCATTTAAAATGGGGAAAATTGTCGACACTCTTTCCTTTGAATCCGCGACCAACGACACTCGCAAGATTCTCCAAAACTCCAAGCTCATTTGTTTTTTCAACCACAAAAAAAAAAAAAAAAAAGCTCATTTGCTTTTTTTAACATCATTATTATTTCTCTTGAATCATGATTAATGGCAACAATTACCACAGTGGCATTTATAATACCTTAAGCAACTTGGAATACATATATACCTAATTCACTATGCTGCTGACGATGTGCTTCTCCACGTCATTCAAAATAGGCATAAAGACATAAATTATTTTGAACTTTAATGATCCCGAACATCAGTGGTAGTAGCCGGCAGTTCAAGTTGAGAATCCATAAGGAATTATTCTTAAGATGTTGAAAAAATATTAGATAACACGAAAAATAACAACCGTAGGAAATATATTAAGAAAGATGAGAAAAGTAAGAACAATTGTCCAAGACGTGCAGGGCACTTTTTTCAAGGATAATTTCGCCCCTGGCATATGAAACTCGATACATAAAGTTCTAGCGGCTATCCTCCCAAAATACAACGGACCTTTTCCATACTCCGCACTGAATATTCAAAGAATAGGATCTAGTTATATGTATAATCAAGGAACGAAGAAAAAAGGAAGAAGGGAAAAACTCTCTAATGTAATGCAAGTCTATTGAAGATTGTTGAAATTCAATTTATATTCAATCAAAATAAAGCCGTTGAGAGAACCCATAATTCTAAAATAAAGGGTTCTGAAGAAATAAAATTAGCCTTTACATAATCGTTATGAAGCCGTTAGAAAATCATTATATACCATGGCAAATCATTATGTAACTATTATTATTAATGAGGAGGATAGAGAACAAGTTTTGAGGACACCTTCCAGAATCTAAGCTCGTTAGCTTTTGAGCATTCGCCAACATCTGAGCTCACCAACTTTTGAGCTTGCCAACGTCTAAGTTACCATGCTGAGCTACCAACCATCGAGCTTGTTGTACAAACGTTAGAAAATTGAAAGTTGGAAATATATGAGGGCTGATCATGTAGTCAAAAAATTCTATCAAAATCATTTGTAAAAGAAAAAGTTCAAAATTACTGAAATACCCTCCCCAACAGGGGATAGCCAGCGGTGGGTTGCTGAACCCTCGGCTGGGGCTCGACGATCGTTGTTCCAAGCCACATTGGCAAGGGCGCAAGCCCTAAGACTGGCTAAGGGCCGCCACCAGCGACGGGCGTCAACGGCCAGTGGTTTGCCCTTGGGGGTCATACCAAACTCGTGGCCAAGCTGCGGCCTGATCCCGTATTCGGCCATGTCACCACTCACTACCTAGTTATCAATCACCATTTGTTTGTTTTTCTAAATTTAAATTTGTGGGCTTTTTTGTTGAAAATTTTCTAGGTTTTTTGTTAATAAATTCAAGCTTATTTTTCAAATTTATTTTTAATTAAATAATTCTATTGTTTTTTTGTAAAGGCCACAGGTATACCTACAGCAAGCCAAATTAATGGTCATATATTAATAACATTCAGATTTCTAGCAAAATATTATTGAGGTTGTTACCCAAGTGATCCTTTTTCAAAAAATTAACACTAAAATGATCCAATGGAAAATTTTGGCGCCAAAGGAATTTTCGTACATAAACTTGACACTGTGTACGATCATTCCCGTAAATTCGTATTGTGTTACCTTTGTCCAGCTAACGGGGCCAGCGTGGCAAAATACTCAGCTAAGCAAACTATTGTGTTACCGTGTCTGTCTCAACCCTTAGTGAAAAGGTTTGCCGATATAGTTGAAATTGCGATTCTAAATGAGAAAACTGTTTCTTACAAAGAGGGGCATGTTAGGAAATATTAAGAGTTAACGTGCCGAGCCGAGCATGATGGACCAAACCGGAGGATGGTGGGTTTGGTCCGATTTCGAGAAAGTTTCGGTCCGTCCCTAAAATGAAACCGGGGACTGGGCGTAGTCCAGTTCCTAGTTTGTGAGGAACTGGATGCAATGGACCGCCCGTCCGGGTGACCCAGTTTTTTTTAAAATGCAAAACCTAAATAGTCCCTACATCCCTACGATAAAACCAGAGTCACGAATCGGGGCCGCAAGCATCCAAAGGGGGGAAAAAAGGTAAAGAGTCTTGATGAGCAGGCAAGCCGAGGGAGACTGCAAGTTTTTATGGGAAATCTCTTCTGCATTTGACTCCGTGAGTCGTAGATGTTTCAAAACAAGACGTCTCCTCTATCTTCTTGGAGTAATGGATGAGTGGCGTGATTTTGCTAGGAAGGTGCGTACATAAGACAGTTGTGAGGCGGCGCGTGAAGATGCGAAGTAAACGGGGCGACTTCCCAGTAGACAGACAACAAAGGGCCAACACCATTATACATTTTTGTCGTGGAGAAAAGTATTGGCCAAAAGCCAATTAACATATGGTTATCGAGGCCACTCAACTGCCCGAGGAGATAGAGAACCAATTGGAAAGGACTAACCACGGAGCCGGTTTTTGTGTCCAAGGAACCATCCTTTAGTCCAGTCTCTAATTTCTAGAATTGGGACATGAGACCACTGGTACAGTTGTCCGATTCCAACAGGAAGAGGAAAACTCGCCACCCCAAACAGACACATGTCACAACCCAAAGAGAGAAAAAATTGTCACCAACACACACAACAATCATCACCACTCAAACCATAATTCATTTAGTAATTCAACCTGAAAACCCCAATTTTGCCAATGAGTCTAACTAATTTGAAATAGTAATGTAGTATCTTTGCAATTGTAGATTAGCAAATAGCTGAGTGTGAACAAATTTATAATTTTCTAGGTTTTTGGAAATTTTCTGATGTTTTATTTATTTATTCTTTTACACACATTCATCTCCCTTCTCCTTATCCGCGCACAACTTCAACTATGGCTGACGACTAGAAAGACGGCTATGACTGGCACAAGGGGCCGCAACGTGGCCTCGACGACCACGACACCCGCTCGCCAACTCGGAGCAAGGCTGCCCTAGCCAAATAAGGGGATAGGGACACACGCCACCATGACAGTTGCCCTTTGTTGCTTCGAGCCGAGGTCGACCTTTGTAGGACTCTGGTGAGGCTTGACCTCCAAAATTGGCTAGGGCGAGCCTCCCCCAATTCTCGGCGAGATCACCCCTCACCAGTCCGACGGACGTTCCTAGGACCACTCAGTTGGTGTCAACCAGCCATCCTGGGTCTGGGTAATCCCCCAGACAGAGGGAAAGAAGGAGAAAGAAAAAATAAAATAAAATATAATAATAATAATATGCTAAAATATTTCAAAATTAGTTAAAATTGTTCACGATCAGCGGC